>VDFB02355232.1:0-62516 GCA_007258455.2 Sequoia sempervirens | reverse complement strand
TGGAAGAAGGAACCAAAGCTGAAACCCCAAATTATCAAGACTTATCTCATCTGGACTCAGCCGCCTAGCAAATATGGCCTCAAAGGTGTTCTGAACTCCATCTATGATATTGGCCATAGCCTTATGTATCCTGGCTGAATCCGCCTGTGCTGCATCCAAGAAGCCACGCCCTGTGATAGCCGAAGAATAATCGAGAGAATCATATCGGCCACTACCGAATACCTCCATCAATCAGCAGCTGCAATGGTACATGCCTCAATACCTCGAGACGCTGGATCACCTTACTCTGATAGATAGAGGCATCGCCCCAAGCATGATCCACCGCATCCATCCGTGTCAAAATAGAAGAGGCCTGCTGAAAAGCAAAAGATAGGTCCTCCATGATTTTCTCTGTCTCCGTACGAACCCCTGTGACCCATTTGTCTGCCTCCTGTGCCATTCTCCCCAATTCTACTAAGCTGCTGATCGACTCTCTAGGTACATCCGCAGGAGGCTCTATCACTGGTACATCCTGCCCTCGAGAACGAGACAACTGCTGAACATATCCAACTAACGCCTTGTGTTCTCGTTTCAACTTCTTATACTTCCCTTCTTTCTTGAATAATCTATCCTTGAGGGCAAGGAAGGAGTTATCGCACTCCTCAACAATCTGAGCACCAGTAGGGCGTCCCAAGTCAAGAGTGGTGACCACATAATTTTCAGGAGCTGCTTCATTCCGGTCACACTCGACTCGTGGGACAGCAACGTGAAGAGTACGAGAGCCATCCTCATCCGTGGAGATCTTCGAAAACTTTCTTGCCTTCTTCTTTGGTGGAGGAGCACCGATCCGGTTCAAAAACTCTTCCATCTCAACTGCTGGATCAACCTCCTCACTCGGGCTTCTTCGCATTCTGTCTCTAAGCCAATCGGGCACCTCATATAGTATATCGAAGGGCTGCTGCTCCTGTGCCTCGACTTCTCTAACCTGTTCCACTTCTTCCTCATTCTGGCGAGGCTCATTGTCCTCGAGTGGCTGAGTGTCACCTGACACTATATCATCATCATCGCCATCATTCATGGCCGCCTCTAACTCCTGCTGAAACTGAGGGTCAGTAATAGTCCCCCCATCATCAAGCTGATCAATCCTGACAGGTACATTGGCACTCTGGCCAATCGACTCCCTCCGTGGAGGCTGAATATCATCCTGTATCTCCGGTACCTGATTCACTGCAATCCTCTGATCAGCAAATAAAGACACCTCCTGTATGCTTGGAGAACGTGTCTCCAAAGGTACTGCTACTGTAACTCGTGGAGGCTCTGGCTGAACTATTTCTTTCTTTCTGGACTCTGGTCCTCTTGTGATCTGTTTCTTCCTTCCTGTGGTGGGCGTCCTGTGATCTCCCATTAAGTTGTAGGTCAAGGCAATTGACCTACTTTTCAATCTGCTCACCCGTCTATCAACCCAAGCCCTGGTGAATGTCATAACTGGGATGGAAAGAGTATCCAAATCAGCAACCTCGGGCTCTGACCAATCTATAGGCGGAAGTGGAGTATCCCGAATAGCTGCATAGTCTGGATGAACAACATCCATGTCCTCATTAACCTGGTCCGGAACCGGAACTACCTCACACTCCCTGATCAGAGTAATCGGCAACCGAGAGAACATTCTCTTCCTCACTTCAATCTCATCAATTGCATCAGCCCAGTAATCCTCAATGGTGGCCTTGTGTTTGAATTCCTCTGACAACACCCAGTTGATGTTATGGTGTGGGTCATAGTGTTGTCTACTTGTGTGATATGAGAAATGATAGAATTGAAGCTCACTTTCAGCTTCTCTAGCTGCCTGTATCGAAGGACAAACCTCATCCGAGTTGCCCATCACAATTGGAAACTCTATCCCTCCTTTCTTCTTTTTCTTCTGGATTTTGTCAAAGGCAAGCAACTGTCTAGCTATCTCTAGCATTATTATTCTCGTCTGCTGGGTACTTAGCAGCCTATATGGGTATGAAGAAAATCTCGCAGCCCACGTATGAAAATTGGAAATTGTATAAACCAGCACCCAGGCCTCTCACCAGCTCTGGCATTTAGATTCTGCACTGTAACCTCTCCTAAGCAGCCTCGTGATGTACATGGTGAATGAATCGTTGACACGCTTATAATGGGTTGTGCTCGAAAGGTGTAACTGCGTACACGCCTCATGAATTTTGAACTGGTGGGAGCCACAACCGATGGGTTCCTTGTAAGAAATTCCTCTGTACCTCGTCATCCGTGCCAACATATAAATGAGATAGGAGCTCATGTAAAACGTTTTAGTCCTCCGCAAACTCAGGAGCTGCTCATGTATATTATCACTAATCATCTCAGCCCAATTGACATAATCCTTTCCTTCTAACACCAGGTTGATGTAATAAAACATCCATGGCTCAAAAATATAGGATTGTGGGCATCCACCAACCCTGCTCAGCAACATGATAAGATCACAATTTCCTGCTTCAAGTCCTCTGCTATGATCTGCTTCGGCAGCTTCGTACGAGACGGCTTCGGAGTGCTCATCCAGTGAGTGTTAATTGTATCCATGCATCATTCAAAAGCAGAAGCATACATCCGCTCTGCTCGCTCCCTGGATTTGTAAATCATGTTCCTGTGCACCGGGATCCCAAAAGCTTCACCAATGGCTGCCGGAGTGATATTGGCAAGTACTTGGCCATCTGGTGACGTGATCGACCCGTGTTCTTTCTCGTAACAGTTGGTGCACTCCATAATCAACTCCGAACACTGAATAGCTGGCGGAAAACCAGCAGCTGCATATAGTCCACTTCGGACGATGTTGTGCGAAGTGACCGAAGCCCGATGACTTCCAATCCCGAACAGCCTGTTCTTGAAGGTCTCCAAGTTGACGGAGCCCAGGTTCGTGTCTGTCAACTTGCCCAGCTTTGAAATGAACTTTGACTCCGGCATGAACGTTTTGCTCAGCTTCTTGATCGTAGCTTGTCTTGAGGCACCATTGTCCTTTCCGGTTGTCCTCGCTTCAGCCATCTGCAACATAACAAACATTTCATCAGCAATTAGATTTAATAAAATAAGGCATGATAGGGGCTGCAGTCGAATCCTAGAAGCTGCAATAATTCTTGTGTTTGCCAACCTCAGCTTCTTCTCTGAATAAATTCGAATTTTGACACTTAGAACAGATTTCTAAGTGAACTCTGATGATTTTACTTCAACCAGCAATCAGCAAATTGAACTTCTTAACTTTGCACTTCAAACCAGCAATCAGCAATTTCAATTTACACTTCCAACCAGCACCCTCACACTAACAAGTTCGTACTTTTAAAGTTCTCAATTATTTCAACTCAATACAAGGCGTTCCTTTCAACTCTACTTAACAAATCAGATCTCAAACTTCAACTTAGCAAGGCCGTACTTCTCAAGCAATGGCGCACCTCTTTCAAACTTCTATAATTCAAGTAAATCAAATTTCAGCCACTTAAGTCGTACCTTTTACAAGCAAGCTCAATCTTCAGCAAACACTTCTCTTAATGGCGTACCTCTTCAGCAGCTAGCAACTTCCTTAATCAGCAACCTAAGGCGTACTTCTCTCAGCACAACTTTAATCAACTCCTAAGTGCGCCTCCTCAGCAAACTCAACTTCTCAGCAACAATTTCAAATTCCTTCAGACTTCAGCAACTCACTGCAATGCTTCACCCTTAGAGCAAGTTCGACTTCCAGCTGTGAAAATGAGTGAAGAACTTCTCCATTTTATAGCTAAAATTCGAATTCTAGAAGAAGTTAATTTTAGCCAGTGCAATTAAACTCCACTACTCCACTTCAAGAATTCGAATTTTCCCTCTCTGGTGTTCCTGACACTTGTCTCCAGCCGTCGGGAATATTATTCTTCTAGAAACTTGACTTTGACTGGCGTTTTGGATTTTACTTTCGAAAATTAAATTTAAATTCACCATTTTTGAATCCACCAGCCGGAGCTCTGTCACTTGAATTCGAATTTTTAACTTCATCATCTGCTCTGGAAAATTCATCTTCGAAGAGTTTAATCAAAATCATCTAGGCAATTCCCTTTAGATTCATCGTTCGAAGAAAATTCACTCTGAAAACTCATTTTATTTAAATTTGCCTTAGAAAATTTAAAATTCTCCCTTAGGAAAATTCACAATTCAAGCACTGATTAAATTCTCTACTGAAAAAGTGTCGGCGAAGCTTGAAAGATCTGGAAATCCATCATTCATCACGAACGTCCAGTACCCAGAAGCAAATTTTCGTCAGAATGTCTCGAATTCATGGGTACCCAACGAACGGGTTCATTTAATTTTTTGAATTTTGAACCTTGGAAAAATATTATTTCCATCATTTTAAATTGTTCTTCGCCTGTGATCACTCCGTGTTGCTCTGACTTCTTGAAAAAATTTGAAGAACTTGAATTATCATCGCCTCTGGATTTATCACTGAGAAAAGTTGCTCATGCTCTTGAGAAATTTCATCAACTTGGAGCTCTAGGCGTATTTTCCAAGGAAAATAAAATTTGCCTTAGAAAATATTTAAATCATCTTGTACTTTTGAAAACTTTGCCTTAGAAAATTTTGTTGATTGCCAGTGGAGAGGAATTTTTTTTTTTAACTTCATTCATTCCCGGCACGCCTTGTACATTTTATCTTCACTTCATCCATATCATTTCACACTTGGAAAATATTTATTCAAAAGCCCAACGCCTAGGCAAATTTTCAACACTTAGAAAATATTTTATTTTCTTCCCCTAAGCGCTTAACACACTTCAAAATATTTCAACTCCTTCAAGATTTTTAAAATCACCTTATAACTCCCTTCAAACATTGGCGCATACTTGATATTTTATTCTTAACCCCTTCAAATATTTTCCACGCCTTAGGAAATTCCAACGCCTTATAACTCCCTTCACACGCCTAGCAAAGCTTTCACTAAGGCCCACCACCTTGGGCGCATTCTTAGTGTAGAGGAGGATAACGTCCACCTTGCCTTGTGACCCTTCACCTTCTTTATTTCATCTTGACATGCATGATTTGGGCGCATTTTACCCCCTAAGGAGGACGAGTTTGCAAGTTGGGCGCATTTTGCATGTGATGAAGGATGAACAATCTCCAACGTCTTTGGGTGACCTTTCAACTTCTATGTTTTGTCCTTACATGGCCCAGTTTGGCGCATTTTAGCCTTGGAGAAGGATGAACAATCTTTGACCACTTTGACTCCTTTGTGTTTTGGGCGCATTTTGATGTGAGAGAAGGATGGGCGCATTTCAATGAGGGTGGCGGATTTTTCATACTTAGAAAATTTTTCAACTTTCCCTCTTTCATCTTGGCGCATTTGGACCCCTGAGCAGGATGAAATTTCGTTGACTTCCTTTGACTTTCCTGCCTTGGGCGTATTTTGCCCTGGGTGGTGGATGAACTTGCATTTTCAAGAATTTTTCTACGCCTCTAGCTGAGTTGGGCGCATTTCTCCATGCCTGCCGGACGAGACTCCAGACTTAGACAAAATTTTCATCATCCTCGCCAGCTTACGTGCCCTGCTATTTATAGTAAGTTCTCTGTATTCGCGCCTCTGAAGCTCGGAATGGCCTGAAATTTTGAACGTAGCATCCTCCTGACTTTATCAACTTGTCGACACTGCCACTTTTAGTCACCCTGCTATTTTTAGCCTGTTTCTGAAGGTGGCTTACTAAAAATAGTAATCTCTTGATTCTGATAGCTCCCAAGCTCCGATCGAGTTGAAATTCGAATGAGGCGATCCTCACCACATGACCTGCTGGCTGACACTGACGCATGCACTTGATTTGCTATTTTTAGCCAGTTTCCAAATTGACTTACTATAAATAGTAAGTGCTCCGTTTGACTCGAAATTTCACCAGCAAATAGCTTGAAGGATGCTGATCGCGATGGTTTACACCTGCTTTTGAAGATTTTGACTTTTGATGCCTATTTTTAGGCTCCAAGCCGGAAACCCTTGCACTTGTATGCATGCGAAAGATCTCCGCTTGCTCGCTTTCGCAAGATCGCGATCAGCTCGTGATTTTGAATCGGAAGCCGGGCATACCGCTAAAAATAGCAAGTTCCTCATGAGTGAGAATCCTCATTTGCATGTCACACCATCGCAAGCTCTCAAAACCCATCAGAATCATTGACATGCAAAGAAAAGCCTGACATGCAAAGACTGTCTTCCTCATACCATCATACAAAAAGGACACTTACTCAAAAGGGGAGAAGAATCCGATATTGGATCAAAACACTTTCATCTAAAACCTTGTGAGTGTGTGCATGCATTCCATCTCTGAACCATGTCGGCTTCCGAAATCGGTCGTAGCAGGTTATATAAATATCTTAACTTCAAAGCATCCTGGACATTGCCTCGCTGCCAGTCAGGCGTCCATAGCCCCGACGAGGTTATCGCTACAATTCTCACGAATATTGCTCCACTGCCGGCCGGGCGTCTATAGCCCCGGTGGAGTTACTCATATGTTCCCAAAACCAATATCTTGTGATATATTTTTTTATTTTCATTTTCTCATTTTTCTTTTCTTTTCAGATATTTCTTTTAAGCATATTCTCTTTTCCATCACTTGATTTTTCCGTCAATTCCTTGATTGGCTGGCAAGCAATGAAGCCTCCAATGGGTTTGAGAATTGCAGTGGCGCTGAAGCAAGATGTAAGATTTTCACCTGCCAAAACCTTTCCCAAGAAACCAAAACGACTCAGAGTGGAGATAGGTAAGATTTTTAAGGTCTTTAGATTCGTGTGTTGAGACACAATAACGGATTAACCTCCCGAGACGAGTTCAATCACTAACTGGATGATAACAAGAGGAAAATAACCTTAGTCCTTTTCAAAAATTTATGCAAATTCCAGTGAAAGAAACCACGTTGTGAAAGTTAAAACATCATCACCCATTCGCAACGGGAAAACCCTAAATCCTTGCCCATTCCAAACCAAAACCACTTGAGCGGACAACTCAAGGGACGGGAACGCCAAACCAAAAACCCAAAGGGCAACAAACCAAAACCAAAACCAAAACGAACCGAAAAGCAAGGAAAAGCACAAACGGGAAAGCAAACCCTAATCTAACTATTTTACATGGCAGGCCCTCAGAGAGAACCTAAGACTGGAAATAATGCTTGAGGAACTGTCCGTTGACGGGCAACGGGACATCCTCCCCTGTCAAAGTACGCAACCTGAATGCATTATCCCCAAGGATTTCAGAAATCTGATACGGACCCAACCACAACTTATCAAACTTATCGTGGTCACCTTTCTTCTCATGGGCCTTGTCCCAATATAAAACCAAGTCAGAAATCCTGAACGACTTGATCTTAGCCTGTTTATCGAACCATCTCTTCACTATAGCTTGGTGTTTCGTTAGATTTTCAAGAGCTTCATCCCTTTTCTCTTCTAGATGCATTAACTGGGACAATCTTGTCTGAACCTGATCTTCTCCCTCGAGGTACTCTTGAATGAATTGGAGAGTTGGGATCCTTAACTGAACTGGAAAAACTGGATCCTGTCCGTAAACCAAGTGGTATGGAGACGTTCCCAAGGAACTCTTTGTTCTTATCCTGTCTGCCCAAAGAGCAAACTTCAACTGTGTATGCCAATCTTTCGGATTTTTATCCAGTAACTTCTTAATGGCATTCAATAAATTCTTGTTTGTGGACTATGCTAGTCCATTCCCCTGCGGATAGTAATTAGAGGAAAACCTCAATGTAATTCCATACTCAAAAGCCCAATTGGAAAACTTCAGCGATGAGAAAGCTGAACCGTTGTCGCTGACCAGGACCTGAGGACATCCAAATCTCGTCACAATGTTCTCTTCAAGGAATCTGATGACTACATCTGAAGTGCACTGCTTCAAAGCCTGTGCTTCTGTCCATTTGGTGCAGTAGTCTGTTGCTGTCAAAATATATCTGTGTTGTCCTGATGACGGCGGATTGATCATACCAATAAAATCTAAACCCCACTTTGCGAATGGTCTCACTTCAATCACTGGTTGCAAAGGCATAGCGGGATGCCTTCCTCTATTTGCTGCTGTCTGACAGACGTGGCAAGCCTTCACATGTTCATAAGTGTCTTTGAAAAGCATGGGCCAATAATATCCAGCTCTCAGGATTTGATGGGCTGTGGCCAGACTTCCTCCGTGTCCAGTTCCAAACTTCTCATGGAAGTGTTCCATTAACTGCTTTGCTTCTTGTTTTCCTACGCATCTCAAATATATACCTTCATAGTTCCTCCTATAGAGAACTGATCCTTGAAGCATAAATCTCTGACTTCTCATTCTCAGTGCTCTCCGCTGGACTGGATTCAAATGGCGGGGACATCTGTGGTTCAGCAAATAATATACTGTGTCATCGTACCATTCTCCGGGAGACACCTCCTCTAACACATAAGCCTGTTGAACTAATTCCGGACCAACCATTGCAATCGTTTGAGCCAAAGCCTGTCCTCTGACTAACTTCATCGGCTGTATCTCAATATCATATTCTTGCAAAGTGGCGACCCACTTTCCTCTTCTTTCACCTAACTCATTCTGCATCAATAAAATCTTCACTGTGGCGTCTGGAACAATCGCATGGATCTTGCTCCTCAAGATGTAATGTCTAAATTTCTTGACGGCCTTCACCAAAGCATACGCCTGCTTTTCAATGCTTGGATACCTTAATTCTGCTTCTTTCAGGGGTGAGCTCATAAAAGCAATTGGGTGCTCATCTTTTTCTTCAGTTCTTTGGGTCAACACTGCTGCACAGGTGTGTTCTGAGGCAAATGAATACAAATAGAAAGGCTTTGTATAATCTGGACTGACCAGCACTGGAGCGTCCACTATAGCTTGCTTAATTTCATCAAAAGCCTTCTTAGTCTGTGGGGTCCACTCTACCTTTGCATCCTTCTTCAGCATTGCATTCAGTGGCCTCACTATCTCGGCAAACCCGGTTATGAACTTTCTAACAAAATTAATCTTTCCGAAGAATGACCTTAATTCTTTCTGAGTGCCTGGCAGACCAATCCTTGAGATGGCTCCGATACGTTCAGGGTCAATGGATATGCCCTTTTCTGAAATAACGTGACCCAGCAGTTTACCTTCGGTGACGCCAAATATGCATTTCTTAGCATTCAGAGAAATACCGAATCTTCTGCATCTCTGAAATATCTTTCTTAAATCTTCAACGTGATCCCCTCTTTTCTTTGAGAACACAGTTAAGTCATCCATGTAAATTATTATGCACTTTCCGACAAGGTCTCGAAAAGCGATGTCCATTGCTCGTTGGAAAGTGGCTCCTGCGTTGATCAAGCCAAAAGGCATTCTTCTGTAGGCAAAGGTTCCCCATTTTGTGGTGAATGCAGTCTTCAATCTGTCTTCTTGTTCAACCATCACTTGATTATAGCCCGAGTATCCGTCCAGGAAGGACATCATTTGTGAACCATTCACTATTTGCAACACCTCATCCAGCGAAGGCAAGGGATAGTTGTCTTTCTCAGAGGCCCTATTCAAATTGCGGAAGTCTACGCATAATCTTATCTCTCCATTCTTCTTTCTAACAGGTACGAGATTGGCGACCCACGTGGAGTGCCTTACTGGGAAAATAATCCTGGCGGAAAGAAGTTTCTTGACTTCCTGATAAATCAACGGTTCCAGTAATGGATTCACCGGCCTCTGCCTCTGTCTAAACGGCTTACTGCCTGGTTTTAATGGTATTGTATGTGTAATCAGCGATGTATCATATGTTTTAAGGTCTTCATATCCCCAGGCTATCACCTCTGGAAACTCTTTCATGACCTTTAAGATGCCTTCTTTCTCTTCAGGTGTGCAAACTTTTCCAATAAAAACGTTTTTCACTTGTTCATTTGTTCCTAGATTGACAGGTTCACAATCATTGCCTTGCGTGCTTTGATTTCTGCTCAATCTGTCAGTATCAAATAACCTTTCCAATTCGACCATCCCTTTTGGGATTACATTAGTCTTCAAATTCAATATCCCTTCTGTATCATATTCAGCCTCTTCAGTATCTTCCTCATCAATAATTTGTGCTTCGAACACTCCTGAGCTTGTGAGAAAGTCCAGAATCTGCTTGTCGTCTTCGAACACTTGAAAATTCTTTATGTTATCAGGGATGGCCGGTGTTGAAACCAACTCCACTGTAAATTTCTTTAATCCCTCCATTGCCAGTGGTTCCAAAGAACTGGCAGCTTGTGCCAAAGAGTTTGCAACGGTATTTTTAGATCTGTATACTTGCTTTATGTTGAATGCATCAAAGCTCTCTATCAGGTCCCAGACTCTGTTCCGGTAGCGGTTCAGTCTCTTATCATGGCAAGCGAACTGCTTTCTTACTTGTCGGACCACAATGTCAGAATCTCCAATGGCATATACAATCTTGGCTCCTTTCTGAATTGCAAGGAGCAATCCGTGGATCAAGGACTCATACTCAGCAACGTTGTTGGTGCATGAAAACTGGAGCCTGTAGGAACCCAGATAAGCTTCTCCTGTCGGGCTAACCAACTCAAAACCTGCTCCATTTCCTTTCTTCGACTTTGATCCATCAAACCTTAAAGTCCACACTTGATTATCTGCAGGGGTATTGGGAGACTGAACACATGTCCCTTCTTGATTGCAGACCTCTGGAGTCTTTTCTTCAAGCTTTGACTGAGTGGTATCATCTTTTAGAATTTCTTCTATCAAAGCACTATTCTCTTCATTCATCTTTTGATGTTCTATTAGAATCTCCTTTTCTTCATTCGTCTCTCGATGTTCTTCTTGTAATGGAGTATGGGGAACAAGCCTTGCAACTTGTTCTAGTGCCACTTTGCACATGGCACAAGTGATTTCTGAATGGAATGCTTCGTGTATTCTGCACCAGTTGGGAAGCAGTAGATTTTTGATGGAAGCATCCTTACCCAACTCTGTTTCTTGTTTTACGCTGTTCAGGACAAAGTCCCTGAAATTCTCAAAAGTTCCTCCACCTTCACTATCACTTGAGTCACTTTCAATCAACACTTCGGTGGAGCTCGTGGTATCTTCTAAACATCTTCCCTCACTTGAACTTTGTAGCATCAATACTTCTTGCTTAACAGGCCTATACGAGCCTAAATCAGTCTCTACGAACAAAATTTCATTATCCTCTCCATATTCCGTGATCATCAGCTTCAATCTTGGTGTACTCTCAACCTTGATTTGATTTGGGACTCCTTTCCATGGAAGCCACATGTGGGAGAAGTCTGTTGCAATGTACCCATTCAGCTTTCTGGCCCAGTCTCGGCTCAGCAACATGCCGTACCCATCCGGTATGTCAACCACTGATATGTCAATACAGCTCTGGATTCGGGGGTCCGCTGACAACTGCATATGAATATTATTTAACTCCCCAACCACTGGTACTTCAGTTTTGTCGAGCTGGGTCACCTTCTTGGTGGTATGCAACGGGACTATACCCAACCTTTGACACACCTTTAATGGCATGACGTTGCTAGAAGCACCTGAATCAATCAAACAATTGTGCAATAACTTCCCAAAGATTCTAACTGATACCAAGAACGGGGCTGGCTCATCTTTCCCCTGGTAGAATACTACTGGTTTCTTCCTTTCCTCGGGTACAATGCTCTTTCTTTCATTCTTTTCATCCCATGGTGAAACTTGATTATCACGGGTGACCTTCTGGGTCTGCTCTTGCCTTTGTTCTGCGGGCAAACTGAATCTAACTCTTCTCTTATCCTCGGTCCTTGGCTTCTCAGGTTCACTTGAAGACCCTTGTACCATCCCCACAAAACCTTGGGACTGTTGTGGAGCTTCCCAAGCGTTAAAAGGCGCGTAAGGCACTTCTTCTACCATATTTGCATTCTGCACAGGACGGGATTGTACACTGATTTGAGGACTCCTTGATGAACTAGGCACTTCTTGAGGTGTGCTCTTCACAACTGGTGTCTCATATAGACTTCCTAAAATTGTGTCTCTAACCTCAGAGATTTTCATTAACTCATACAAGGGAAGGCTAACTTTTATCTTCTTCACTTCTTCTAGTACATAGGAACTCAATCTTTTCATGTCATCTCTTGGGAGATTGTCCTTTTGAGGACGCTGCATTACATGGACTGGCTGTTGCTGGGCAGTTTGCTGTCCATTTCTATTCTGCATCATATTCTGTTGTCTGTACTCTGGAGAATCCCGAGGCAAATTCGGATTGTTACTTGCATTTGGATTCGGCGGGGTTGCAAAGTTATTCGGAGGAATAGAGGACGTCAAAGGCTCTTTCTGGTGATAAGTCCTCTGGTACACCTTAGGTGTTGCTCCTCCGGAAGTCTGGAATGCTTGCACCTCTCTACTCCCTTCTACCAATACGCTATTATCGAGAGGTGGGAAAATGTAGTTACCCTGGTCATATGGCTCCTCTGAATAAGTACCTTGAACTTCTGAATATGTCTGAGCCTCTGAATAAACTTGAGCCTCCTTATAAACTGGAGTGTCTGGCGCCTCCACAGGACCATTAGCCGAAGCTGGTGGGAATCTATAATTAGCTTCTGGTGGCGCGTAGTTTTGATACTCGGACATGAGATTGACACTTTCTATGACCAGTGCCTGGTCATATCGTTGCACTGGTACAATCTCATACCCAGTGGTCGGAGGATTCTCAGTACCCTCCGTGCTTTTCACTTCTCCTTTGAAGATATCAGCTGCTACTTGAAATTCATGGCACTGCAACTCTGAGTGTTGACTCGTGTTATGAAGCCGACACCATCCTGACATAGCAGCTTCTGCCAAAAATACTCTGTCCGCGGGACGATTTTCTGGAGGCGGCGGGTTATCTAGTGGTGATGGAACTCCTCCGTTATTCGGTCCGGTATTCCAGGACCTCTTTTGATACCCTTGATTATTATTTCGATACCCATGGCTGTTATCGTGTCCATGTCCTTGATGGGCATCTTGATGCTGTTGAGGATTATTGTGATATCCTCGATTGGCACCTGGATGTGCCTGATAATTCTTTATCATTGATTGCATTTGGTTATTTTGATTTCTGAGGTGAGTTACCTCAGATGACAGCCTTTTCATTTGTTCTACTAATTCCTTCATTTCGTCTTTCTCCTCTTGTGTCCTTGTTGCAGGTACCGTGTTCTGGAGGTAGACAGGCTGCGTAGCTGGAGTCTGAGATAAAGGTATCCCAGGATGGAGAACTAATTGGTCTGATGGTGGTGTAACATGATAAGCAGGTTGCGGAACTGGATTCAATGATGGAATTTGCTGATTCCAGGCTGGAGCAAGAGTCTGCATTTGATTATTCGTGGTGATCAAGCCAGTGTACAAAGAAGGTCCAGTTATGTTTTGTCCCATATTCTGACTTACTTCAACAGCCTTAGCATATGCTTGGTTCATATCTGCTGGAATGGGATGAGCTTGTCTCACAAACATAGCGGTCAATGGGTCCAAGGCTGCATAGTAATTTTCCCTTGCATCGGGAACCATGTACGGAGTACGCAACCTCGTAAGAGCCTTCTGGAATCTGTTGTTGAAGGCATGAATAGGTTCTTTGTCTTGTCTTCTCACCTCCGTGAATTGACGGAAAAGCTCCACTGGGGTGATAGGGATACCAAACTTCCCAATGAAAGCCTCCTTCATCTGCTCCCATGTCCTGATGGATCCAACTGGTAAGTGTATAAACCAGAAGTGTGCTTCTTCTCCCAAGGATTACGGGAACAATCTGCATGCCACATCTGCGTATGCAATTTGTCGGTTTCGCAAATGATCTTCAAACATCTTAATGTGATCCTCAGCAGAACGATTCGGATCATAGACTTGATACTTGGTGCAGAAGTGCTCCGGATTCTTTGGCATGTCATGATAGTCTGCAAACTCAAGAGGTGAAGGATTAGTAACGAGCCAAGTAGCAGCGTTAGGAGCGGGTTGGCGTCCTGGTTGAGCCATTGCTTGATTTGGATACCTCCTTTGATATACGATAACTGGGGTTGTGGTAACCTGAACTGGTTGCTGAACGAACACTGGTGTAGTAACTTGAACGGCTTTAGGTTGAGCAAACCTTGAAACACTTGGTGGAGTTCGGAATAAACTTGTAATCTCCTCTCCGCTTTCTTCACTAGACTGAGCTTCTTCGTTTGACAACACTTCTTCACTTGACTCAGCTTCTTTACTCGGACGGACCTCTTTCTTATTTCTCGCTCTAGTAGGCAATTCTAATTCCACAAAATCTTTGGATGAGCTTGGCGTGGACCTCAAAATTCTTTTCAACTTATCGGGCGAGAATGAACTGATTCGATCCAGGATGTAGCTGATTACTGTCGGCGGGGAAGGGGAGCAAGTGGTAGTCTTTGATCAAGCAAATTCCTTTCAATTGCAACTTGGATTTCAATAGCCTTTTCTTCTTCTTCCTCCAACACGAAGCAAGTTCTCATGTACCGGGCGTAGCTCTCCTTTGTCCTCCAAGCAAGATTGTTCAACCCTGAAAGAATGTCCTCTTGGTCGTCGTTGAATCCCAAGTTAGGCTGCAACACTGGAAATATCTCTCTATGCGGTAGCACCATCTTGAATCATGATAATTTCTTTCTCCAATGAATTTCTTTTCAATGAAATCCCTTCTTATTCGAAAATGACTGCTTCACTACGAAGAATCCTTGAAAGGCCCTCCTTCTAGCGCCAGTTCCTGTTGATGTGGTTTTTGTGACCATACCAAACAGCAGAACAAAATAGTTTGGGCTACTCCGTTCTCTCTTGATCAAAGTATTCCATGCGCTAAGATTGCGAGAAAGTTCGCATGTTCAACTCCAAGGTTCCTTTAGTGCGAATAGACCCAGTTTGGTTGATGTGTATTGCTGTGTTCGTACGAGGGGACTTACACAATTGTCCAGATTTCTTGCAGTTAGCAGCTAATGTATGATTTTGAAGGGGGTTCTCATGTGTATGATTTGGCAATGTGGTTCTTTTCCTAAAACTAATCAGAAAGTGCGGAAAGTAAAAGGGAAAGGGCCTAAGAAATTTGTACTCTATTCTAAATGCAGGGTATATGGGGCTTCGTTTCAATAGACTTCAACCAGATTTCGCCTAGCCTCCGTCGGACAGCCTCAGCAAAATCGGTGCAATCTTCAAAGGGGATAACGAAAGGTATTCAAGTTACAGTCTAACATACGTACACCATCAGAACAACGCATATAAGTATGTAAGCCATAACCGAAGTTAAACACAAGATAATGTCCAGTTGACCACGCAAGGCAGACTTATCATCAACAAGCCGCTAGTGGTATGGAATAAAGCGAAGCTATCTCAATAAAACACCATACACCGAAGTAAGCTACTTTGCATGAACTAAGCTACTTGGATACGAAAGGAAGAAGAAACCTTGCTAGCATTTCATGACTAGACGAATTCCATCATCAATGAAAAGATCTATTATCATAAAATGTGTTACACAACAATCTCTTCAAAAGTTTTCAAAGGGAAAACCTTCTCTCTTCTCCAAATTATGCAAAAATGCTCTACAATCTAGCTCTAACTCTATCTCAATTCTAGCTCTGATCTAATCTCTGATCTCTAATTTCTAATTCTAATGCCTTACAAATGAGGGGGACTCCCCCTTTTATAGCTAGCCAAGTCCCAAAGACGGCTAGGGTTACAATTAATAGAGTGGCCAGAATCGTGCCACCTCAGCCCTAACCCTAAAAACTGCCAGAATAGGGAGTGGTACATTAAATGAATCAAAGATTCCCACTCACGCCCAAAAATAGCAAATGCAATAAATGATCCATATTCAGTCTTCTAGAAGCTCCTCGTCCAGTAGTGTGTTTCCATTTGCCTTCTCTCTGATTGCCAACTCAACAAATCTGCTAAGTACGGCCTCAACCTCCTGAGCTGAAATCGGTGGAACACAATCTAACTGAAACTCTAACACCGTGACTGAATGCTCGTGCCTTGTACAAGATTTTCTCCAAGCAGCTAATGAGTCCTGCGTGTTCTGGATCAAAGTGGAGAATGTAGCAGTATTCTCAAAGTCATCCTGTACAAAGGTCTTAACATCTGCGAAGAAGGGAACCAGCAAACCCCTCAAATTATCAAGACTTATCTCATCTGGACTCAGCCGCCTAGCAAATATGGCCTCAAAGGTGTTCTGAACTCCATCTATAATGTTGGCCATAGCCTTATGTACCCTGGCTGAATCCGCCTGTGCTGCATCGAAGAAGCCACGCCCTGTGATAGCCGAAGAATACCACCGAGAGAAATCATATCGGTCATTCGCCTGAATGACACCTCCATCAATCAGGCTGCAATGGTACATGCCTCAATACCTCGAGACGCTGGATCACCTTACTCTGATAGATAGAGGCATCGCCCCAAGCCTGATCCACCGCATCCATCCGTGTCAAAATAGAAGAGGCCTGCTGAAAAGCAAAGGATAGGTCCTCCATGAATTTCTCTGTCTCCGTACGAACCCCTGTGACCCATTTGTCTCTGCCTCCTGTGCCATCCTCCCCAACTCTACTAAGCCGCTGATCGACTCTCTAGGAATATCCGCTGGAGGCTCTATCACTGGTACATCCTGCCCTCGAGAACGAGATAACTGCTGAACATATCCAACCAACGCCTTGTGTTCTCGCTTCAACTTCTTATATTTTCCTTCTTTCTTGAATAATCTATCCTTGAGGGCAAGGAAGGAGTTATCGCACTCCTCAACAATCTGTGCACCAGTAGGGCGTCCCAAGTCAAGAGTGGTGACCACATAGTTTTCAGGAGCTGCTTCACTCCGGTCACACTCGACTCGTGGGACAGCAACGTGAAGAGTACGAGAGCCATCCTCATCGGTGGAGATCTTCGAAAATTTTCTTGCCTTCTTCTTCGGTGGAGGAGCACTGATCCGATTCAAAAATTCTTCCATCTCAACTGCTGGATCAATCTCCTCACTCGGGCTTCTTCTCATTCTATCCTTTAGCCAATCGGGCACCTCATATAGTATATCGAAGGGCTGCTGCTCCTGTGCCTCGACTTCTCTAACCTGTTCCACTTCTTCCTCATTCTGGCGAGGCTCATTGTCCTCGAGTGGCTGAGTGTCACCTGACACTATATCATCATCATCGCCATCATTCATGGCCGCCTCTATCTCCTGCTGAAACTGAGGGTCAGTAATAGTCCCCTCATCATCATGCTGATCAATCCTAACAGGTACATTGGCACTTCCGCCAATTGACTCTCCGTGGAGGCTGAATATCATCCTCAGATTCTCTGCAGTAAATTTCAGATTCTACCTAACCGATCAGCAAACAAAGACACTCGAATGCTTGGAGAACGGTTCCAAAGGTACCGCCAACGGTGAACTGTGGGAGGCTCTGCCACTTTTCTTCTGACTCGTCCTTGTGACTGCTTTTCCTTCCCCGCGGTGGCTTATCTCCGCGATCTCCTGATAAGCAGGTCAAGGCAATTGACCTTTTCAACTGCCACCGCCTATCAACCCAAGCCCTGGTGAAAGTCATAACCGGGATGGAAAGAGTATCAAGATCAGCAACCTCGGGCTCTGACCAATCTATAGGCGGAAGTGGAGTGTCCCGAACAGCTGCATAGTCTGGATGAACAACATCCATGTCCTCATTAACCTGGTCCGGAACTGGAACCACCTCACACTCCCTGATCAGAGTAATCGGCAACCTAGAGAACATTCTCTTCCTCACTTCAATCTCATCAACTGCATCAGCCCAGTAATCCTCAATGGTGGCCTTGTGTTTGAATTCCTCTGACAACACCCAGTTGATGTTATGGTGTGGGTCATAGTGTTGTCTACTTGTGTGATATGAGAAATGATAAAATTGAAGCTCACTTTCAGCCTTTCTAACAGATCGAAGGACAACCTCATCCGAAGCTGCCCATCACAATTGGAAACTCTATCCTCCTTTTTCTTCTTCTTCGATTTTGTCAAAGGCAAGCAACCGCCTAGCTATCTCTAGCATTATTATTCTCGGGTTCTGTTGGGTACTTTAGGCAGCTCATATGGGTATGAAGAAAAACTCTTGCGTACCAATGTATGAAAATCTTGGAAATTGTATAAACCAGCACCCATACCTCTCAATTAGCTCCTGGGCATTTCTAGAGATTCTGCACTGTAACCTCTCCTGAAGCAGCCTCGTGATGTACATGGTGAATGAATCGTTGACACGCTTGTAATGGCTTGTGCTCGAAAGGTGCAACTGCGTACACGCCTCATGAATTTTGAACTGGTGGGAGCCACAACCGATGGGTTCCTTGTAAGAAATTCCTCTGTACCTCGTCATTCGTGCCAACATGTAAATGAGATAGGAGCTCATGTAAAACGTTTTAGTCCTCCGCAAACTCAGGAGCTGCTCATGTATATTATCACTAATCATCTCAGCCCAATTGACATAATCCTTTCCTTCTAACACCAGGTTGATGTAATAAAACATCCAAGGCTCAAAAATATAGGACTGTGGGCATCCACCAACCCTGCTCAGCAACATGATAAGATCACAATATTCCTGCTTCAAGTCCTCTCAGTTATGATTCGCCGGCAAATACAGACGAGACTCTGCTTTGGAGTGCTTCATCCGCTGAGGTTAATTGTATCCATGCATCGCTCAAAAGCGTATACATCCGCTTCCGCCGCCCCGGATTTTAGAAATCATGTTCCGGGTGGCACCGGACTTCAAAAGCTACTCAATGGCCGAGTGAGATTATAAAGCACTACACTGGGTGACGGATCAATCGGTGTTCTTTCTCGTGAAGCGCCATGCACTCCATAATCAACTCCAATCAATAGTCAGGAAAACCAGCAAATGTAGATACAAATTCACTTCGGACGATGTTAGAAGTAAGTGACCGGGGTTCGATGACTTCCAATCCTCGAACAACCGTTTTGAAGGTTCCGTTGATCGGGAGCCTGTGTTCGTGGTCTGTCATCCTTCGCTCAGCCTTTGAATGAACTTTGACTTGATGAACGCTTTTGCTCGCCTTCTTGATCGTAGCTTGTCTTGAGGCACCATTGTCCTTTCCGGTTGTCCTCGCTTCAGCCATCTGCAACATAACAAACATTTCATCAGCAATTAGATTTAATAAAATAAGGCATGATAGGGGCTGCAGTCGAATCCTAGAAGCTGCAATAATTCTTGTGTTTGCCAACCTCAGCTTCTTCTCTGAATAAATTCGAATTTTGACACTTAGAACAGATTTCTAAGTGAACTCTGATGATTTTACTTCAACCAGCAATCAGCAAATTGAACTTCTTAACTTTGCACTTCAAACCAGCAATCAGCAATTTCAATTTACACTTCCAACCAGCACCCTCACACTAACAAGTTCGTACTTTTAAAGTCCTCAATTATTTCAACTCAATACAAGGCGTTCCTTTCAACTCTACTTAACAAATCAGATCTCAAACTTCAACTTAGCAAGGCCGTACTTCTCAAGCAATGGCGCACCTCTTTCAAACTTCTATAATTCAAGTAAATCAAATTTCAGCCACTTAAGTCGTACCTTTTACAAGCAAGCTCAATCTTCAGCAAACACTTCTCTTAATGGCGTACCTCTTCAGCAGCTAGCAACTTCCTTAATCAGCAACCTAAGGCGTACTTCTCTCAGCACAACTTTAATCAACTCCTAAGTGCGCCTCCTCAGCAAACTCAACTTCTCAGCAACAATTTCAAATTCCTTCAGACTTCAGCAACTCACTGCAATGCTTCACCCTTAGAGCAAGTTCGACTTCCAGCTGTGAAAATGAGTGAAGAACTTCTCCATTTTATAGCTAAAATTCGAATTCTAGAAGAAGTTAATTTTAGCCAGTGCAATTAAACTCCACTACTCCACTTCAAGAATTCGAATTTTCCCTCTCTGGTGTTCCTGACACTTGTCTCCGGCCGTCGGGAATATTATTCTTCTAGAAACTTGACTTTGACTGGCGTTTTGGATTTTACTTTCGAAAATTAAATTTAAATTCACCATTTTTGAATCCACCAGCCGGAGCTCTGTCACTTGAATTCGAATTTTTAACTTCATCATCTGCCCTGGAAAATTCATCTTCGAAGAGTTTAATCAAAATCATCTAGGCAATTCCCTTTAGATTCATCGTTCGAAGAAAATTCACTCTGAAAACTCATTTTATTTAAATTTGCCTTAGAAAATTTAAAATTCTCCCTTAGGAAAATTCACAATTCAAGCACTGATTAAATTCTCTACTGAAAAAGTGTCGGCGAAGCTTGAAAGATCTGGAAATCCATCATTCATCACGAACGTCCAGTACCCAGAAGCAAATTTTCGTCAGAATGTCTCGAATTCATGGGTACCCAACGAACGGGTTCATTTAATTTTTTGAATTTTGAACCTTGGAAAAATATTATTTCCATCATTTTAAATTGTTCTTCGCCTGTGATCACTCCGTGTTGCTCTGACTTCTTGAAAAAATTTGAAGAACTTGAATTATCATCGCCTCTGGATTTATCACTGAGAAAAGTTGCTCATGCTCTTGAGAAATTTCATCAACTTGGAGCTCTAGGCGTATTTTCCAAGGAAAATAAAATTTGCCTTAGAAAATATTTAAATCATCTTGTACTTTTGAAAACTTTGCCTTAGAAAATTTTGTTGATTGCCAGTGGAGAGGAATTTTTTTTTTTAACTTCATTCATTCCCGGCACGCCTTGTACATTTTATCTTCACTTCATCCATATCATTTCACACTTGGAAAATATTTATTCAAAAGCCCAACGCCTAGGCAAATTTTCAACACTTAGAAAATATTTTATTTTCTTCCCCTGAGCGCTTAACACACTTCAAAATATTTCAACTCCTTCAAGATTTTTAAAATCACCTTATAACTCCCTTCAAACATTGGCGCATACTTGATATTTTATTCTTAACCCCTTCAAATATTTTCCACGCCTTAGGAAATTCCAACGCCTTATAACTCCCTTCACACGCCTAGCAAAGCTTTCACTAAGGCCCACCACCTTGGGCGCATTCTTAGTGTAGAGGAGGATAACGTCCACCTTGCCTTGTGACCCTTCACCTTCTTTATTTCGTCTTGACATGCATGATTTGGGCACATTTTACCCCCTAAGGAGGACGAGTTTGCAAGTTGGGCGCATTTTGCATGTGATGAAGGATGAACAATCTCCAACGTCTTTGGGTGACCTTTCAACTTCTATGTTTTGTCCTTACATGGCCCAGTTTGGGCGCATTTTAGCCTTGGAGAAGGATGAACAATCTTTGACCACTTTGACTCCTTTGTGTTTTGGGCGCATTTTGATGTGAGAGAAGGATGGGCGCATTTCAATGAGGGTGGCGGATTTTTCATACTTAGAAAATTTTTCAACTTTCCCTCTTTCATCTTGGGCGCATTTGGACCCCTGAGCAGGATGAAATTTCGTTGACTTCCTTTGACTTTCCTGCCTTGGGCGTATTTTGCCCTGGGTGGTGGATGAACTTGCATTTTCAAGAATTTTTCTACGCCTCTAGCTGAGTTGGGCGCATTTCTCCATGCCTGCCGGACGAGACTCCAGACTTAGACAAAATTTTCATCATCCTCGCCAGCTTACGTGCCCTGCTATTTATAGTAAGTTCTCTGTATTCGCGCCTCTGAAGCTCGGAATGGCCTGAAATTTTGAACGTAGCATCCTCCTGACTTTATCAACTTGTCGACACTGCCACTTTTAGTCACCCTACTATTTTTAGCCTGTTTCTGAAGGTGGCTTACTAAAAATAGTAAGCTCTTGATTCTGATAGCTCCCAAGCTCCGATCGAGTTGAAATTCGAATGAGGCGATCCTCACCACATGACCTGCTGGCTGACACTGACGCATGCACTTGATTTGCTATTTTTAGCCAGTTTCCAAATTGACTTACTATAAATAGTAAGTGCTCCGTTTGACTCGAAATTTCACCAGCAAATAGCTTGAAGGATGCTGATCGCGATGGTTTACATCGGTTTTCGAAGATTTTGACTTTGATGCCTATTTTAGGTCTCGGCCGAACCTCTTAATTTGCATTGCATGCATCAAAAGATTCGCTTGCTCGCTTTCAAGGCAATCATGATCACTGCGATTTTGAATCGGGCTGAAGCTACCGTCGGCATACCGCTAAAAATAGCAAAAGTTCCTCATCGAAAAGGGAGAATCCTCATTTGCATGTCACACCATCATGAAGTTTCAAAACCCAATGAATCACCGACATGCAAAGAAAAGCTCTGACATGTAAACCCTAAAATAGCCTCAATAACTCGAAAAGTGGTCATCTCTGGCGGTATGTTACATCATAAGGTCTCGAAAAACCCAGAAGGAATATCCAGACATGCAAAGAAAATCTCTGCATCTGGACCCTGAAATTCATGCCGGAAGCCGGACTGCTAAAAATAGTAAGTTATCCGATTTTGCTCAAATTTGGCATGCAAGCAGTCTGATGTACTCTGAATGCTGTGTGATGATCGGAATCTCAAAAACGCTGACAAATTGTCTGGAATTGCAGACTTACTAAAAATAGTAAGTATCTCGGAATCTGATGAAAGCTGGCTGGAAGCCTGCTGGATGTCTGCTGACAACATTGTTAAGTTTAATTTTCAATTTTCTGACTTCACTTGACCTTGGACTGGCCAGAAAAGATGAAACCCTAATTTTAGACCTGGCCAATATTTCGCGTTTAAGCTCAATGACGTACACAACCCCCCGAAAGACGGACACCAGAAAAGAGACAGAGAGAGAGAGAGAGAAAAACCCAAGCCAAAAGACCGGAACGGAGCAAAAATAAGGGGGTCCCCATCTTGAATGGGGCGATGTGTGAAAAGGTCACAACAATAAGATTTCAGATCAATAAAGAGTAATTAATACATTAAAGTGGTGCGATCCATATTCAGATTTATTAAGAAAAAGCTATCAAAGGAAAGGTGTGACTCAAACAAAGATTAATGTATCAAAAGCAAAATCAATTAATGAAATGACACGACTCTTTGGAGAAATACGTTTCAAATATGAAATGATACGATTTCATTAGAGATGAAGTGCTCCTCTAAAATGGTATGATTTCTAAATGAATGGTATGATTTGTTTTGATAATGAAAATTCAGATCTTCATGAAATGGTGCGATTATGAGACAAACTAAATCAGATTTTCTAAAGGGTGCAAGAACAGATTTTGAATGATGTGATCTTTCACCAAAGGTTGCAATCTATGACCAGCATATATAAATGTGATTCAATTCAGATTTGGAGGTGTGGCAGAGTGAGAATGATTATGTAAAAAGAAGAGCAGAAGTATATATCATTTGTGTGAGTTTTAAAGAGGTAAGTTACATCACAAAGGAGGAATTAAATTGAAGCAAAAGCAGATCTGTTGTGAAGATCTCATTCTGATTGCAAATTTTATAGAGGGACTATTTGCAATATCATAACAGATTTATAAGAAGCCTTATAGCAGATCTTTGAAGAAGACTATAGCAGATTTGGAGAAAATACTCTGAGGTAATTATATCAGATCCAAGAGGAGAATTAGTGCAGACTGGGTACAAGTTTGAGAGATATATTTGAGCAGAATTGTCCATCACCCGTTGAAGAAGCAACATTGAAGGTGGAACATTGTTCTTGAAGTTAATTATCTTTTGCGAAGTTGGTGCTTGGCATTGGGGGTTGGTGCCTCCAGTACGTTGGTGCCTACAAATTAAGGGGGTTGGTGACTCTAGTAGGTTAGTGCCTACAAATTAAGGGGATCGGTGTCTCCTGTAGGTTAGTGCCTACAAAGTTTGTAAAAGAAGAGTTTATATAAGCAATATTTTTGCCATAGTTTTCTCCCGTAAGGGTTTCCGCGTAAATATCATGTGTTATTGTGTTTCTCATGTGCATAATTATTGATGTTGAGTGAATGGTGTTATTGTGATTGGTAAAGTTTTAAATTGGTAAAAGTTGCATTATACTGATTCACCCCCCGTCCTCTCAATATAACTGTGTGCTCTTCAATGATATGCTCTCTTATCTTTTGAAGAATATTTGGTAGAAATAAAATGTTGGGCTGCCCATGCAACCTATCCATGTAAAAAAAGAGCCTCCATCTTCTTTCTAGTGACTATCCTAGGTGCTCCATTTGACACGCCTCTAAACACTACCTTTTTCCCATCTTCTTTGAACTTTAGCTAGATAGTCAAAAAAAATTTAGAGTACTTCCCAAGAGAGTGTAACCATTGTAATTCCAAAACACCATCTATTTCTCCAATGCCTACTACATAACAATCAATAGTCACCTGGTGGTTACCTAACATGATGCTCAATTGGGAAAAAAATTTAGTGCATGACATAGTGAAACCATCTACCACTATCACACTGAATCCCCTTAAGTATTCTACCTCAACTCCTCTTTTTTCCACTAGGCCTTTGTCGATGAAGTTGTGGGTTGCCCTACCATCTAGTAGAACTATCATTCTCTTACCTTATAATACTCCACTGACCTAAAATGGATTATACTTGGGTGTACTTGTTAGAGTGGCAAAAGCTCTTGAAACTCCTCTAGCATGATGGTCCTTAGGTTAATCTTCTTCTTTCTCACTCCTTGAACCAACTTCTCTTTTTCCTCTTCATTAAAGATGAACTCAACATAATGCACCTTGCCTCTTCTAGGGAACTTGTGACCTAGTTCCCATGGTTTCCTACATGAAAAAAACATTTTTTTTCACAGCTCATTCTTTGTTTCATCACCCATGGTTGTTCTATTAGGCAATTCCTACATAGGTTTCTTATCTTTCTTCGGAGAAAATGAATTAAGCTAGAATTTATTTTTAAGAGTGGAAAATTCCATGTTTCGTGCCCTTTTAGAAACATGTTTGTAAGGAAGCTGGGTCAAATGCCTTTACCCAACCTTTGAGTAGTTCATTCAATCCCTCAATGAAAAGAACAATAAGTCTCCTTTCAAACACATTAAGAACCATGACTGAGAATCTCTAAAAATCGCAAACATAATTATCTACTAATCCATACTGTTTCAATTGTGCAAGCTCCCTACAAATCCTTCTTATGAAATATATTAATGAGTCTTTGACTGAACTCTACATAAGAATCTATAAAGCTATGTCCCTATGTGAACATCCCATAGTACCACCACTCATGGGCTTCTCCTTCCAAGTGAAGTGTGGCATATTTTATGGCATCATTTTCAAGAATGGGATTTGGTGAGAGATGGGTACCAAGTTTCTAAATCC
Source organism: Sequoia sempervirens (assembly GCA_007258455.2). Taxonomy (NCBI): domain Eukaryota; kingdom Viridiplantae; phylum Streptophyta; class Pinopsida; order Cupressales; family Cupressaceae; genus Sequoia; species Sequoia sempervirens. The sequence continues at coordinate 37,351 of VDFB02355232.1, read as the reverse complement.
ATGCGCCAAAGTCATCAAATGTAGGAATGGATAATTTGCTCAACTTGAAGAGCACAAAAGATTTACTGAGAGGGGGAGGGGGGGTGTAGAAACCCTAGTTTCCTCTGTTTCTCAAATCTGACAGTTTTGTTTGTCTTTTCTGACGTTTTTGATTTTTTTGTGGTTTTTGCGTTTTTGAGCATAAATGTAAAGGTGCGATTTTTGCAAATAAATAATATAAAATCTAGAGAAATTCATACATCTCCGGAAATACAATAATCTATTGCCAATACTGATGCTTGATTACTATTTAATCTTCTGAAACAATTACAATAAATATCCAATGACATGCAATCTAAAAACAATGATTTTTATTGTAAAAACCTGGTTTTTCTTGCTGCAATAAATGACTGTTGATAATGGTACGGCTGCAATGATTAAACCCTTTCTCCTCTGCCAGATGCCACACAAAGGCTCCCTTGATATTTGCGCCCCTCTTGATGGAGTCAGATGATAAAGTATGAAGGCGATTTGCTCTGGAAGAAAAAGGACGGCTTCTTTAAAAGGTACGGCCAGGTATAGCAGGTACGGCTGCAGCAGCAATCAATGTAAAATGTACGGCTCCCTTAAAGCCTCCAGAATATCAATAAAAAATAGGCGCCTTGGTATAAGAACTTTTCTGGATGAATGAAATACTGAAACCCTTGAATATCTATTATCTATGAAGTTCAATGATTTCCTCTGGATGAAGAAACCTCTGTGCTGGCAATAAATCAGGTGTTATTTCACACCCTCTGAACTGCTTCCAATGGAGATGGCCCGTTCCCCAAGGAATTCGAGACTGAAACCCTAAAGCTTCTTGCTCAGACCAAGCTTGATCAATTTCCAAATTCAATAATCACATAATGGCTCGAATCCCAAGGCAAATGCACTATAACCCTCAAAAGTGCGAATTCCTTAAAGATAGGGAATCATTAAAATTCGAACTTTTAATTCTTTTAATATTTCAATAGTCTTCAGCGTAATTTTTGATTAAAAATATAATTGCCAATTGGCCCCTTCTGATGATGGCGACCCCCTCAACAGAAATCACTTAAGTTATAATTAAATATTATAACTTTATATTATAATCTCCAATTAATTAATATTTAATTAATTTAATTAAATATTAATATCTCTCTCATTAATCATCCGATGCCTGATCCGTCTGAAGCTGACGAACACTGAAGTGATTCTGAACACTGCCAAATCCATACTGCTAAAAATAGCAGGGGTCCCATGCTGACTGCCAAGAATTGCTAAAAATAGCAACTTTTGCAAGAAATGTCCGATCGAGCCCAAACGAAAGCCATGATCAAACTTCCAATCTAGAAGCTCCAACGCGACTTTATCGATCTCTATCAGTACGAGGGTCGTATGATAGGCTAATCCGTGGCTCCAAGAGATGTCAGAAGGGACATGACGTGAGGGGTGAATCAAAATCAACACAAATTTACACTTTGACAACTTTCTACACAAACTTAAATTCTCATCAACACCAACTTTAGATATGAATCAATTTACACAAGTTGATACAATTTATTGAAATATTAAATATATTTTTTTATGGAAGTAGGCACCAACCTACTTGATTTACAAGTGAGATGATTTAGTAGGCAACAACCTACAAAGGACACCCAAACCTTTTTAACTATTTAGTAGGCACCAACCCCTAATGCAAGGCACCAAACCTTGACTTGATGATTGCAAGATGATGCCTTCAATCTGACCTGCACTATCCCAATCCTCCAATCTGCCTTTGGTGATGAATGATCTCACACTTAGCCCACACAAGGACATGGGACTTCAGATTTAGAATGCTCACTTACACAACCACACTATTCAAGTCTGAAATGAATATTGATTTTATATGTTACTCAAGAATTGCAACCTTTTGTTGAAAGAGTACTTCCTGTTTTTGCATCCCTTTTAAAAACTCTCCAAATCTGCCTTTTCATATACTGTACTTCTTCAAGGAACCACTTTAGAATTATTTGCTTATCTTAATCATGTCTTTTCAAGGATACATCACACCTCTTTTACTTCCTCTTTTATTAATCTTTTAATAGCAAATAAAAGTCGATACCCATAAAGTCGTGGCACTTCAGGAAATTAATTTGTAATAAAAAACTTCTTTTTAGAAAGATGATGTCTTTTCATAGAGACGGGTCTTCACCTTTTATCTTTCTTAATGAAATCTCGTGTCATTTCTTCACAATGATCGTGTCTTTTAGAAGAGATGAATTTTTCTTCTAATCGCATCTTTTGATGCTGTCTCTTTCCCTTAAAGAAGCCATTTCAGATTTTAATCGCCTTCATTTAAAGAGTCGTGGAAGTTGTTTCTTTTAAATCGTGCTCTTTCCAATAAACGGTTTCTCTTCATCGTTCCTCCCTTTTGGATTATGATCATTTGTTATCATCATGCCTTAATCGCACCTTTCTTAAGATTTGTTTATCTTTTTAGAAAAGACGAATGCTTACAATTTTAGTGAAATCGTCCACCATAGATCTTCCACGTCAGATGCATATCTAATTTCTCATGTTTTCATCAGTCGATAAACTCAGATGGCGGCAGACCAAAACATTTAGGAAAAATCACTTTACTCAAATGATATTGGCTCTTCCAATTAAACCTGTCACTTAGAAACTCCCTGTCAACATGCCTATAGACTTAAACAAATTGCATCATATCTTCCAGATTCACATCATAAAGCTACGATATCCATTGAAAGTCTTCAATATAAAAATAATGTAATCTGGAATTTCGATCTTGAACAGATTTTAACTTTAATGATCTGGACTTTTGTTTCAATCTGTAGAGATTTATTCATTCAATTAACTCCGAGCTGTAGATATGCCCATTCGATCTGCAATCTTTTATCCATCTATATCATACAAATTACATCTGAAGAACACCGATGTGCATGCTTCAACCTTAGTTCGATCTGAGTTGCCTTTTCATAATTATTCTTTATCTTGACACCAATAATTATTCTTTACCTTGACACCAATAACTTCAACACTTAACCATGCTCTTGTTATGCTTATGTTTGATCTGATTTCCTTCATTTAGTTTCCTTTTTATTTTATGCTTCTTATAAATCTTCCTTCAACTTTTCTTTAATGATCTTTTCATTTCATGTTTGACATCAATGACAATATTTCCAACAATCTCCACCTTTGTCATTGATGGCAACATATTCTTCCTCATCACTTCTAACTCTCCCCATTGTATTTCTCTCCCCCTTTGACATCAATGGCAAAGGGTCTTCCAACAAAGGCTTTCTTTTTCTGATCCATGGAGCTACAAGATATTGTGTATAGCTCCCCCTGAATGTATTGCTCCCTTCTACTCATCTTTTTTTTATTCCTTGCCTTCTAAATAATTTTCTTCTTCATGGAAGCTTCTTCATTTTGACATCAATACAATTTCCAACAATAGAGGCCAATAGAAAATTTCTCATCATCTTCATTAGATATCAACCCATAAGTAGTTTTTCTCTTCAACACTATGAGATTCTTCACTTTTCAACTATCTTTTCCAAGTGGCTGAAAGATAATGTTCAACATAGCTCCCCCTAAATTCATGATTCCTCTTTAGAGAAGACATATTGAATTTGCATTGGATTCTTCATTTCTTGTATCTATCTTTTTTCTCCAAACTTTTGTAAACTTTCTTTCCTTTTCCATGATGTTCTTCTTCATATCTTGTAAAGGTGATTACATAAAGTCACATCTACAAAAATGTGCTATGTGTCCAAAGTTGTTACACTTGAAACACATAATGTTATGATCAAGAGAATTATAATTTCTCTTAGTGAAGCTTGAACCATTTCTTGCTTGAAATCTGCAATTTATTGCTTTGTGTCCAAAGTAGTTGCATGAATAGCAATATCCATAGAAAGAATAAAACTTCCCACAGTTAGATTTTCTTTCATTTTCCTTGAAACTTGTGACATTCTCATCACACTTTGTACATTTCTCCTTTGGCTTATTTAATTCATTTTTCAGCATTACAACTTCTTGTTCCAGCTTGTCACACTCTCTCTCTTTTGCACTTAACTTGTTCTTCAATTCATTTTCAACTTCTTCAGCCTCTACAAATTGAGCCCTCAAATCTTCAATTATCTTGTTTAGTTCCTCCAAACTCTTAGTTAACTCCTTGGTTTTTAGTTTATGCTTGGTAACCCTCTTCTTTAATTCTTCATTTTTCTTGTATGCATAATGAAGTTCTTCTTCAAGATTTGTTTCTTCTTCTTCATTGAATTCTTGATCAACTTCTTCTTCTTCATTACACTCTTGATCAGCATCTTGTTCTTCATATTTAGCCATGAACAATATTTCTTCTTCACCATTGCTTGAGCAACCTTCACTTTGTTCTTCAGAAGCGCTGGTATCTTTCTTTGAATAGAAACTCTTTTTGTGTTTTTGAGATCTCCTCTTTGACTTGTGCTTAGAATTTATCTTCCCCTTTTTCTTTGTGTATATCTCTTCGTCATCCTTACTTGTGTCACTCGAGTTACTATCACTTTGAGGACAATTTGAAGCATAATGTCCAACTTCTCCACAATTGAAACATTTAAAAGGATATTTCCCTTTGTACTTTCCTTTTCCCTTTATAAGCTTCCTCATGAAATAGGCCTCTGCTTCATTATCCCCTGACTTCTTATTTGATAAATCATGTTTAGTTTTTTTCTTATTAGATGCTTTGAAAGAAATTTCATTTTGTGGTGTCTTCCCCTCAATCCTCATTTCATAGGCAGCAAGAATCCCATGTAATTCATCTTTCGATAGCTGATCCAAGTTTGTTAATTCTTCCAATGCAGCAACTTTGGCCTCAAATTTTGTAGAAAGAGATCTTAGAATTTTATCAACAATAAAGGTATCCTCAATTTCTTCACCAAGTCCTTTCATGATGTTTACTGTTTCATCAACATGGAGAAAGTATGAGGCAATATCTTCATCATCATTCATCTTGAGAGTTTCTAATTTCCTTCTATGAGTTTGCAATTTTGCTTTCTTAACTTTTGCATCTCCTTCATAGATGTTTTGAAGTTTGTTCCAAATCTCTTTTGCTGACTTGCACCTCATGACTTTTGTAAATTCAGAATCTGTTAGGCTGCAAAGAAGAGCATGCTTAGCTTTTGCATTGTTCTCACTTCTCTTTTTCCCAGCTTGATCCGTTGGAGGGGTAGCTGGAGGTGTATACCCATCAACAACAGATTGCCACACATCAAACCCAAGTGCATTCAAGTATGCTTCCATCTTAATACTCCAAAATGCATAATTAGTCCCATCAAAGATGGGTGCTTTCACTGTGTTGTTATGATCTGCCATTAGTGCTCTTAAGGATCTCCTTCAAGCGGTTAGGCTTTCAAGAAGGACCTTGCTCTGATACCAATTGAAGAGCACAAAAGATTTACTGAGAGGGGAGGGGGGGTTTGAATCAGTAAATCAACACAAATTTACACTTTGACAACTTTCTACACAAACTTAAATTCTCATCAACACCAACTTTAGATATGAATCAATTTACACAAGTTGATACCAATTTATTGAAATATTAAATTTTTTTTTTTGATGGAAGTAGGCACCAACCTACTTGATTTACAAGTGAGATGATTTAGTAGGCAACAACCTACAAAGGACACCCAAACCTTTTTAACTATTTAGTAGGCACCAACCCCTAATGCAAGGCACCAAACCTTGACTTGATGATTGCAAGATGATGCCTTCAATCTGACTTGCACTATCCCAATCCTCCAATCTGCCTTTGGTGATGAATGATCTCACACTTAGCCCACACAAGGACATGGGACTTCAGATTTAGAATGCTCACTTACACAACCACACTATTCAAGTCTGAAATGAATATTGATTTTATATGTTACTCAAGAATTGCAACCTTTTGTTGAAAGAGTACTTCCTGTTTTTGCATCCCTTTTAAAAACTCTCCAAATCTGCCGTTTCATATACTGTACTTCTTCAAGGAACCACTTTAGAATTATTTGCTTATCTTAATCGTGTCTTTTCAAGGATACGTCACACCTCTTTTACTTCCTCTTTTATTAATCTTTTAATAGCAAATAAAAGTCGATACCCATAAAGTCGTGGCACTTCAGGAAATTAATTTGTAATAAAAAATTTCTTTTTAGAAAGATGATGTCTTTTCATAGAGACGGGTCTTCACCTTTTATCTTTCTTAATGAAATCTCGTGTCATTTCTTCACAATGATCGTGTCTTTTAGAAGAGACGAATTTTTCTTCTAATCGCATCTTTTGATGCTGTCTCTTTCCCTTAAAGAAGCCGCTTCAGATTTTAATCGCCTTCATTTAAAGAGTCGTGGAAGTTGTTTCTTTTAAATCATGCTCTTTCCAGTAAACGGTTTCTCTTCATCGTTCCTCCCTTTTGGATTATGATCATTTGTTATCATCATGCCTTAATCGCACCTTTCTTAAGATTTGTTTATGTCTTTTTAGAAAAGACGAATGCTTACAATTTTAGTGAAATCGTCCACCATAGATCTTCCACGTCAGAGGCATATCTAATTTCTCATCTTTTCATCAGTCGGTAAACTCGGATGGCGGCGGACCAAAACATTTAAGCAAAATCACTTTACTCAAATGATATTGGCTCTTCCAGTTAAACCTGTCACTTAGAAAATCCCTGTCAACACGCCTATAGACTTAAACAAATTGCATCGTATCTTCCAGATTCACATCATAAAGCTACGATATCCATTGAAAGTCTTCAATCTAAAAATAATGTAATCTGGAATTTCGATCTTGAACAGATTTTAACTTTAATGATCTGGACTTTTGTTTCAATTTGTAGAGATTTATTCATTCAATTAACTCCGAGTTGTAGATATGCCCATTCGATCTGCAATCTTTTATCCATCTATATCATACAAATTACATCTGAAGAACACCAATGTGCATGCTTCAACCTTAATTCGATCTGAGTTGCCTTTTCATAATTATTCTTTATCTTGACACCAATAATTATTCTTTACCTTGACACCAATAACTTCAACACTTAACCATGCTCTTGTTATGCTTATGTTTGATCTGATTTCCTTCACTTAGTTTCCTTTTTATTTTATGCTTCTTATAAATCTTCCTTCAACTTTTCTTTAATGATCTTTTCATTTCATATTTGACATCAATGACAATATTTCCAACACAACTTTCTCTACGAATCTTGATTAGGTGTGCCTTTTTCCCTCCTGTGTATGTTCCTCAATTTAAGCTGACAAAAATCAGTCAAGGACATGGCTGTGTGGAACTCAACTCCTAGTGACTAATACTCATGCTAGTTGTCTAGATAACTCTCTCCATCATTCTATTTCCTCCATTACCTTTCGGAACTTCTTCTCTGCTTAGGAATGTGGGCATCAAGGGTCTAGCTTCTGATTTAATAACTATTCTGGTATTGTTGTTTGACTTGTTATTCCCAGAATTGCTCGCTTCTCCATTATTATTGTTGTTCTGATCAAACCTAGGTATGTTCATGTTTTGCAACAAATGTGTCAAAAGGTTTTCCAACTATTGCTGCCCTCTAATAAAATCATTAAGAATTTTCTGTATGCTATTCACTTCATTTCTTATTTCCCTATCAACCATGTGAACTTCCCCTTGTTCCTCAACTAGAAAATCTGCAAAAGGAAACTCTTCTTTTGGCGATTTTGGAAAGTTAAATTACCCTCTTCTCAAGTTCCACTAATAATATCTATTAGCCCTCCCACTATGCTGCATATCAGTTATCTATTTGTATAAATTTGTTCAACTCTCAACAAGCTGGCAAGAAAACCAACTTTGAACCACTGTAATGGGCTGGTTTAATTTTTTCTTGTATTTTGTAAATGTTTGTCAAATTGCTATTGGAATGTTTATACAATTTTTGTATAGGAAAGAATGAAACAAATTTTTGCACGAGCTACTCAAAAACATGATTCAATATGATATTTTTAACATTGCCAAATATGAGAAATTTCACAGCATTTGAATAGCAACAATTACATAAATTGTATGTTTTCTTTGTCCATGTACAAACAATAGAAAAAATGAAAGAGAATATAATTGGTAAAGTCTGTAGCAGATAATTTAATTTATTACTAACCCTTTTTAATAGTGTGTGGTACTGGGAAGCTATTGGAGCTAATCCTCAAGTTGTCATGCCCAGTTATGAAGTTAACTCAATGTCACAACCTGCATTCTCCAATATCGCTAGACAGATAGGGAGTTACTACTGAACATTACTTCAAATTAGACATCTTTAGTTTTCCCTTTGTTTGCAAATCTATTGGACCTCTATAGTAATGTTGCAGGCACTCATATAGAGATAACAAACTTATTACCACAGTCAACAAATATCTCCCAATAGACTAAAAATGGTGGCAATTTCCCCTTATTAACAGTTGGGACCAAGAAGGGTGACACCTGGCTTTGTTACAGCGCCTGTTGTTTGGCTCTTAAACCCACTTAAATGAACAACAATAGCCTATAATGCCTAACACCTTGTTTCAGACCTTGTAATGTCCCCTTCTCATCAGTGATCAGCATTGCAGTTCATCAGTCTATTCCGGAACCCGTAGACTGGAATGAGGTGAAAATTAGGGTTTCTTGGGCTTGGATTCCTGTGGCATTTCATATTATTTACTATTTTTAGTAAATGCTAGTTGTGGCAGTTGCAGTTGTCTATTCTTAATCCTTAGCAGTTGGAGCAGTTGCTATATTTTTGGTTTGGTCTTCAGTTGGCAAAAATATTAATTAATGGCATTTTGTTCTTTTTCACTGTTGACCCCCACCTTGGCCTAAGGAGTTAACTTAAGTTGTTTTAAAGTGGGGCCATGAAGGGTACGCCCTCATCAAAAGTTTAATTATTCTTTATTCAAATATTTCCTTATCTTGAAAGTGGACGCCACTTTTGTTATTTTGAATAAAGTGTAATGTTTGAAGGCCTTTTGGGACGCCACTTGAGAAGTTGACTGGTCTTTGAGAATTGGAAGAGACTCTTGTGTCTTTTGAGCTGCTTCTCAGGCAATTGAAGAGTCTTGATGAGTTCTTATTTATTGGAGGTCTTTGCTCCAGCATTTTCATCCATGATTTACCTTACTGTTATGCTGTCAAAATGACTATGGACATTTTGCTATTGCTTCGAGGATGCTACCTCCTAGCCCCTTCCCAATTTCGTGTTTGAAATACAACACCTAGTTGGAACATTGCTGCTTCTCACATCAGACTAGCAGATTGAGCAACAAAGGTTGAGAATTTTGGTGAATTCTACAGTTTTGAATTTCCTGGTTTTGCTACAGCTGAAGCTGTTTTCTGTTCATATCTTGTGGAGTGATTTTTATTTAGTTCTGGGTGTTTGAGCAATCTAATTGTTGACTTGAGGCGCCAACTTCCACCAAAAATCAGAATTTAATTTGAAGTTGCTGATTTTATCTTGCAAAATCGATTTTCTCAAGGGGCCGCACCATTTAGAGCTGCATTGGGATTCGTGCCAAATAAATTAGAGACTTTGTTTGCTGTTTCTGGATTCTAACTTGGGCGCCAGACTTGTAAGGAGCATTTGCAATTTATTTCGCGTCATTCAGAGAAGAATTGAGTGAGTTATGATAATTTCATTGATTCTCACAGTTGCAGATTGAAATTTCCAGTTTTCTGTTTTTACATCAGATTGTTGAAGTTCTGATTTCTGATTCATTAGCAGCTGTTAGAGAGTTAAAATATCATTGAAAAACATCTATTAATCTTGTATCTGAGGATTACTATATTTCTTATGTAATTTGCAGCTTATTTTACATTGTACAAACTGTAAACAGTAGTACTGTTCCAGTTTAATTTGCTGCAATTTCTTTCTGTTTCTTCTCACTTAAGTCCCCTGGATGGTTTACCGCCAGTGAGGTTAAGTTGATTGTAATATCTCATACCCACTCATAGTGGTGAATCCCCACAGCATTGTGGATGCCCGCCACAGCGGATGAATTGCTTTAATTTGTAATCTTTTCCCCCCACTGTTTGGTGGTAGCGTGGAATTGTTTCTCATGGCTGGTTATCCGCCTAACAGTTTATAATTTCAATTTTTTAGACTCCGTCATATGTTAGCACCTCGCCCTCAGTGGGATCTTGAGTGCACATTCTTGACGTTGAGTAGTTCTTCCATTCAAGTTTAGTTTCTTCAGTTCAAGTTCAGTATCTTCCAGTCAAGTTCAGATTTTAATTTGAGGCTAACGCTAATCCAATCATCTATTGCTGGTTATTTTGTGTTATTCCTTCGAAAAAATTGGTTAGCATATTTCAGACCTGACCAGCAAGGGTTTAGGAACTATCACACTAAAACGTCTCACAATAAATTCACATTTTTTATTTATCCTTGCTACCTAGCTGTGATAGTCATCAGCAGCCCATGAAAAATTACCCCCATCCAATCTCTCCAAAACTGAGATGCCTTTTTGTATGTAAAAATATGTAAATCTTAGATGGGCGACCAAGGAATTCCTGAAGGGTGGTGGCAGGAAATGGCAATGTAGATAACTTGCCCAATAATCTCTCAAAATCTATTCTTAAGTGAAATGATTAATATTTGCAAGCAAATGTATCCAAAATATTTAACCTTCAACACTCTTGTAAAAGTAAAATTCAACTCCAATTGTTTAAATCACCTCTGAGACCACCTGTAGATTGGCTGGGAGGGTTTTCATTCTCGAAACCAATTTCGCTGTCCTAGGTTAAAGATGAACAGTTGCTCTCTTCTCCAAATTGGGGTTTTTAAAATGAAATGCACAAAATGCCTTTTTCTTTTCCCATTCCTCTATACACTTTTTCTCAATAATAATAAAATATTATTAGATTTTCCATCTTAGTGAATTTTTAATTTAAACTTTATATTTTGGGTCCCCAAAAAGTCACTTTTCAGATTAACTATTCACCTTTAATTAATAAAATAATTAATTAAATAGAATTTTCCCGAACTTAGACAACTTAATTTAATCAATTAATTATTCCCTTTTTCCCTCCCAAATAGCCTACGATAATTAAAATAGGCTAAGGGTCCCTGTCTGGTGCTTGCACATGCAAAGGGGACATTACAATGACGGAGAAAATCCCATTCCTCTTGGCTATTAATTTGTTGGTAACAAGACTATGTAAAATCAGTACCTATGAAATGATTGATTTGTCTACAAACAAGTATAATAATCTTCCCATTTGAATCAATATACTTTGTTTGAACTACTGTCTGTTTTTCAATCTGAATTTCTGAAATGATCATCAGTTGCTGCAAGGGTTGGCTGTCCTTCATTAGGCACCCAATCCTAGACTGGACCAAGTGATATCACAGTGGGCATGCTCCCTAGGATGTATGTTGAGGAGATTACATTAGTTGCATGAAGTGGTTTAAGAGTTTTTTGCTGGAAGGTGTCTGAAAAGACTAGTGAGTTTGTTGTACCCCAAAATTAAAAATTTTGTTACACTTATACATTTTGAAGAAATGAGTAAAAGTCTTGTTAAATCTGTCAAAAAGGTCAAAATTTCGGTGTGCACGTCTTGCATGAGGGGTTAAAATGTAAAATTCTCAAAATCTGACAATCTGGGTCTGCTCAGAGTGACCTAATCTACAAAACCCAGATCTCAGTTTTTCATCCCTACTTTTTAAGAAAACTGCTAATTTTTAGAAATTTCCTAAAAATAGTAACTTTTTTTGGGTTTTTTTGGGTTTCTTTTGAAACGATACTGGCAAAACTTTCTAAAAATAGAAAGTTGGTCCGTTAGGGTTCAAACTAATTTTGACTAGCTCAAAATACTTCCATATCAGGCTACTGTAGTCAGAATCTCAAAAAGATCAGTTGTGCCCTAGTGGATCTATTCTACATTTTTAGAAGCATATCAGGAGTTCTGAGGTCATCAATGGAGGTCAGTCGGCTACCAAGCGTCAGATTCAACACTCAAGCATTGAGCAGAAGGTGAGTTGGTGAGCAACCACGAAGAATGAGGAGAGAAGGTGAAATCTGCCTAAAATTGACTAACACTGCTTCTCATGGGCGCCCCAGGTGAAGAAGGGCACCCATCTTTTTAGGGCATTAAATGTTGAAATTAGGGTTTAAGCCTCCAAGCAAAGTTGCTCAATTTTCTTCCAGCTTCGCAACAAATCCAACAGTGCAGTCATCGGATCATCCAGTCATCCGGGATTCGAGATCAAACAGGGAGGATCCAAACAGAAGTCAGAATAAAAACATGAAAATCACCAAAATTTGACTAAGTCTGGGAACTTTGGGCGCCCCTAGTGAAGAAGGGCGCCAAGCCTTTTAAGGGTCCTAATCCAGCAGTTAGGGTTTTCTAAAGTGCTCAATCTCTCTGGAATTCAGTCAGCTTCGCAGCGGATATCTTCATCAAGACATTCGACTGGCCGGTTTCCGGCAAATCCAGATTGAGCTCAAGGTATAGAATGAAGGTTCAAATGAGAAGAAGAAAATCAAATAAAATATTCTAAGTCTGGAGCAAATGGGCGCCCCTAGAAGAGAAAGGCGCGCTTGATTTTGAGGGCCTAAACAGATGAATCTACTAGTGAAGCCTCCAACATGTCTTCTCCCAGATTGATCAAGCTTTCCAAAGAGACCATCAGCACGTCAATCAGGGTTGGCAATCATCAGATACAAGAGGCGAAACAGAGGGTAAAACAAGAGCTTAAATGTCAAAGTCAAAAGCAAAGTTGAAATTTATTGAAAATGGCTAACTCTGGTGAAGTTGGGCACCCCAGCTTGCCAGGGGCGCCCAAGCTTTTGATGGCCCAGATTCAACATTTTGATGAAGTTACTCCCAAAGAACCCCCTTCAAAATCCTCTCAGCTCTGCAACAAGCCCAGCCATCAGTCCGTTCGATGCCCCGATCATCCAAAACTGTAAAATCTTCTGAAGCAAAGGAGGTAAAAGGAAGAACTTGAAAATTAGAAAAATGGCTGACTCTAGACAAAATGGGCGCCCCTGCAGAGGATAGGCTCCCATGAATTTGAAGGTCAAAACAAAGTTTTTCGCCAGAGACACCTCCAAAACAATCTTCTCAGAATCAGTCGAGCTTCGTGATGAATCATTCGGCTTGTCCACCAGATCAACTGAACCTCCAGAAATCAGGATTAAACCAGGGGTCAAAATGGAAGAAAAGTTAAAAAACTCAGTAAAATGGTTAAGTCTGAATGAAGTAGGCGCCTCTAGCCAAGAAGGGCGCCCAACTTACAATGCCTTAGTAAAACTTTCAAAGTTTTCAAAAGATTCAAAATGGCAAGAGGAAGAGAATGTCCAAGTTCATTGAACAGGCCAATTTTAGGGTTTTGAAGATAAAAGCAAAAGAAAGCAAACCTATTTCAAACCCTAAGTCTATTTAACACCTCTCTTTCATGTAATTTTCATTATTTTTGCAAGTAGCATTCAAAGGAGAAAGTTGGAGCAGCAGATTTGAAGTTATATTTCATGATTCAAGAACTCAAGTTTGTTGATTCTTCATTAAATTTTTCAGACCAGCAGCATAAGGCCTTGCTTTTACAAGTTTTTTCATCCAGAAGATCAAATTTTTCAAGAAGGCCAAGATATTCAATTTTCAGCCATTTGGGTTTTATCAACTCATTCTTCTAAAGAAATTTTCAAGAAGTTCATCAAGTTGCAGCAGCTGCTTTTTATTTGCATGTCAATGAGATCCTCAGTGCATTCAATTTTTTATCATTTGGGTCCTCTCAAATCAGTCTTCTGAAGAAAACCCATATCACAGCTTTTTCGAGCAAATTTCAAATTCTAGGGTTGGCTGCTTTTTCAATCAGCCATCAATGTTTTTCAAATCTGATCAACTGGGTCCATTTCTAATTGTATTCTGAACAAAACCTAGGTGCCAGCTTTTTTTTCGTGAAAATTTGAAGAAATTAGAGTTTGCTGCTTTTTCAGTCTAGAATCAAAATTTTCAAAAACAGACGATCTGGGTTGTCTTGCAACGAAATTCTGAGCATAACCCATATCTCAGAAAAAAAATTCAAAAATTTGCCTGTTGGAGAAAAAAAATCAGCATTCTAAAAATAGTAAATTGCTCAAAACTTGTCTAAACATAGGCGAGTTTACAGTTATTATTCAAGGTTTTTGAAATGGAGTATACTCCTGTTGTGACCTTTTCACACATCGCCCCATTCAAGATGGGGACCCCTAATTTTTGCTCCATTCTAGTCTTTTTGGCTTTGGTTTTTCTCTCTCTCTGTCTTTTTTTTTATGTCTACCTTTCGGGGATTGTGCCCGTCTGTGAGCTTAAATGCGAATTTTGGCCAAGTCCGAAAATTAGGGTTTCCATCTTTCCAGCCAATTTGTGGTCAAATGAGGTGAATAAATTGAAAACAGAGCTTAACATTGATATCAGTGTGCTTCCAGCAGGCTTCCACTGAAGTTTCGTCAGATTCTGAAGTACTTACTATTTTTAGTAAGTATGCAATTCTGGGCATTCCATCAGCATTTTTGAAATTCCGACAGTCACGCCGCATTCAGAACACATCAAGCTGCTCGCGTGCAAAATTTGAGCTGAAACCGACCACTTACTATTTTTAGCAGTTCAGCTTCCAGAGCAGATTTCAGGGCTTAAATGCAGAGTTTTTCAACGCATGTCTAGAGATTCCTTCTGGGTTTTCGGAGACCTTCGCGATGGTGTGACATGCAAATCGAGATAATGACTTTCAGAATTCAGTCTTCCGAGGCCATTTTTAGGGTTTGCATGTCGGGGTTTTCTTTGCATGTCGGCATATTCTTTATGGGTTTTTTGAGAGCTTCGCAGTGATGTGACATGCAAACGGAGATAACCACCTATTTGAGAACTTACTATTTTTAGCAGATACATCTCGGCAGCCGCCTCCCAGCACTTCAGAATCACGAGCTGATCACAATGCAGCAGAAACAAGAACGAACGGAGATCATTTGATATGCATGCAGAACAAATTAGGGTTTCCAGCTTCGGAACCCAAAAAGAAGGGTAAAAAGTCAGAATTTTCGAAAACCGGTGTAAACCACTGCGATCAGCATCCTTCAGGCTATCTGCTGGTAAAATTTGAAGACAAACGGAGCACTTACTATTTATAGTAAGTCATTTTGGAAACAGGCTAAAAATAGCAAATCAGTTGCATGCGTTGATGTCAGCAGGCAGGTCACGTGGTGAGGAGCACCCCATTCGAATTTCAAATCAAACGGAGCTGTGAAGATATCAGAAGCAGGCAATTTCTATAAATAGCAAATCACCTTCAGAAATGGGCTAAAAATAGCAAGTCAACTCAGAATAGCAGTGTCAACAGGTTGCTGAAGTCGTGAGGTTCTAGTGTTCAAAATTTCAAATCAATCCGAGCTTCAGAAGTATGAAAATCATGGGACTTACTATAAATAGCAGGGCACGGAGAGGCTAGCAAAAGGAAAGAAAAATCCTAAGGCATGAGATGAAAATTTTTGTTCTGAGTTTGAGCTTCATCCAGTACCACCCTTGAAATGCACCCAAAGAAGAAGAAGCTGGCAGTGGCTGAGAAAATTTCCAAGTCTAGAGCTTATCCTGCTGGACATGCAAAATGCGCCCAAGTTGGTGGAGAAATTAAGAAAATTTCTAAGGCATGAGATATGCTTCATCCTCCTCATGCCTCCATTTGCGCCCTCCTCACAGGCTTGCCTTCAAAACGTTGAAAAATTTTCTAAGTCTAGGCTTCATCCTCTAGCCTAGGCAAAATGCGCCCACAAAGGAAGTGCAAGGAGAAGGTCAAAGAGGTCAAAGTGTTTTATCCTGTAGCTACCCCAAAATGTGCCCACCTCAAGGTAGTGGCATGCTAAAAAAATGGCTAAGTGTTGATGTTCGTCCACCTCCTATAGCAAAATGCGCCCATGATTCAAAGCAAGTTAGGAAAAAGTCAAAGAGTCAACAAAGTTTATCCTTCACCATAGGCAAAATGCGCCCTCACCTCAAGCCAAGCATGAAAGAAAATTTCTAAGTATGGGATATTCTCCACCACCTCCCAAATGCGCCCATCCTTCATGCATGGCAAAATGCGCCCAAATGGGGCCATGTGAAGACAAAAACTGGAAGTTGGAAGTTGAAAGGTCACTTGTTGGAGGCGTTACAAGTTTCATCCTTCATGCATGAGAAATGCGCCCAAGGTTAGAGAGTGAAAGGCGTTGGAAACTTCATCCTTCACCTATGTGGAAATGCGCCCAAATGGGGCCATGTGAGGACAAAAACAAAGAAGTTGAAGAGTCACATGCTAGGCGTGGTAAACATTAATCCTCCACACATGCTAATATGCGCCAAGTTGAAGTGGGTAAGGGGTGAATAAAATACAAGGTGGTGAAAACAAAGTTGCTAGGCGTGGTTATTATTCTTCTTCAAGTGTCACATGCACCTAGGGTGGTGAGGTAAAAGGAATAGGGTGATGTAAGTGTTGCTAGGCGTTGGAAATGCTAAGCCTATTAGGTGAAGGTGGCAGTGATAAAATATGAGTGGCGTTGGGATTAAAAATGTCCTTCATGACAAGATAAATGCGCCAAGTGCAAGGTGATATGAATAAAAATAATATGCTAGGCATTGGGATTTTTAAATGAAAATGTCCTTCATGGTACAATATGCGCCCTTGGCATTTAAAAGAAAAAATTTCTAAGTGAGTTGAAATATAAAAAAATTTCTCACCACAGGAGGATGAAATAAAATTTTCTAAGGCAAAATTTTCAAGAGTGCTGAGTGATTCAAAAAATTTCTAAGGCAAGGAAATTTTCCTTAGGAGAAAAATGCCCAAGTCTGGTGAAGTGATGAATTTTCCTAATGTCCAGGTGAATTTTGCCAGTGATGAAGTCAGAAGATGTTGGCAGTGCAGGAACAATAAAAATTTTCCAAGTCAGAGCAAAGAAATACTTCATGATCGAAGAACGGGATTAAATTTGTTTAAAAATATTATTTTTCCAAGGTTCAAAATTCAAGAAAATTAAATGAACCTGTTCGTTGTGTACCCATGAATTCGGCACGTTCTGAAGAAAATTTTCTTCTGGGTACTGGACGTTTGCGATGAGGAATGGATTTCGAAGTCCTCCACAGTTCGTTGGGACCTTCAACATGAAGAATTTGATCGGTGCTCAAATTATGAATTTTCCTAAGGGAAATTTTAAAATTTTCTAAGGCAAATGTGAAGAAAATGTGTTTTCAAGGTAAAATCCTCCAGACAATGAATTTGAAAGGAACTGCCTAGGTGAATTTGCTCAAATTCTTCGTGAAGATAATCTTCCTGAGCCGGAGATGAATGAAATCAAAATTGTTAACGCTTCAGCTGGTGAAATAAATTTCTTGAAGAAGATGCAGTTGAAGTTAACACCTTCAAAAAAATGCATCTCTAAAATGCGCCCTCAGGAAGTTGAAATTTGGCTAAGGCGTGAAGAATCATGAAGAAGGCAAAAGTTGGCTAGTGAAGGCGATGAACGCTTGGAAGTTAGAGCGTGAAAATCCTGGTAAGTAAGTTCAATTTATATTATGAGGTGTTTTGATACTCTTCTCCTTGCTTGTTTTGCAGGAGGAACGTCGAGACCAAACGGCGATGACTTAGGAAGATGAAGCAAGTAGGAAGAAAAGTTGCGAAAATGGCTAAGTGTTGTGACTTAGTATAACTCAAGATGGAGAAAAGAATGGAAGCTCGAGCAAAGTTGAAGAACAACGTCAAGAAGATCAAGAACAGTGTGAACGCGTCTACAAACAGGAATCTTCTAGAAGATGGTGGCCATTAGTGGCTCATGTATTGCCCCACTCTCCATTATGGCGGTTTTTAGGGCGAATCTTGTTTAGGGCTGAGGTGGCACAATCTGGGCCATCCAGCCAATTGTAATCTGAGCCATCCATTGGACTTGGCCATCTATAAAAGGGGGAGTCCCCCTCATTTGTATCTCATTAGAATTAGATCAGAGTTAGGATAGCAGAGAAGGAGTAGAGAGCAATTAGATAGTTGATAGTATATTTTAGATTGAAAGGAAGGAAAGTCTTCCCATTGAATACTTTGTAAGAAGTTGTCATGAATGCTTTCATAATAAAAGAATTTTCATTGATGGTGATTTCTTCTTTGTTATGAGTAGTTGTTGAGGCTTCTTCGTCCTTCCAATTCACGTAGCATCTTGAAGTAGCTTGAAGTAAAGTAGATTTCATTTCATGCAAGTACTTAGTAATTGTGGAATGTGGTGCTCGATTGAACAAGACTTCGCTTGTCCATACCACTAGCGGGCTCACTGATGGTGGGTTCGCCCCGCATGGTCAACTGGATTTATTTCTCAAACTTAACTTCGATTGTGATTCACGTGTTTGTATGCATCGTCTTGATGGTACTTGCATGTCGAGTTATAATTTGAACACCTTTCGCCACTCCTCTGAAGATTGCACCGGTTTTGTGGAAGTTGTCCGAAGCGAGGCAAAGCAAGGCTCGGTTGAAGCTTGTGAGAATTGATCGCCATGTCCCATGCCTTAGAGTAGATTAGAACTTCTTAGGCCCTACACTCTTTTAAATTCAGTTCATTTCTGGTTAGAATTAGGAAACTTGTCCTCACTTGCCAAATCATTTGAATTACATGAAAGCCCTTAGTCTGCTATCTGCTGTCAACTGTCGAACAATTGTGTAAGTCCCCTTGAAATACCAGCAAAATCACATCAATCCAACTGAGACTATTCGCATTTACGGAACCTTGGAGTTAAATGTATGATCTATCTCGCAATCTTAGCATACAGGAAACTTTGTTCAAGAGAGGATAGGGTATCCGTTGGGAAACTTTATTTTGTGTTGGTGCGGTCCTGAAAACCACGTCAACAACTCCCAATGTTTTCAAGACTGAATCAACTCTCTATCATGATTACATCAAAACAGCTGAGACGGACTTGCATCACATCAAGTCGGTGTTTGATCTACATGCTTTGGAGAGCGCAGGCAACACTTCAATAAGAAACCTAGGACACTATGGACTCCTCGCAGCAGCGTCTATTCCTATTTCAGTTCAGAGCCTCGAGTTCGTAATCGCTTGCATCAAGCATTACAATCCGGCTACAAGGGAGATCTAGTCAGTTGATGGCAAATTGATCTACAGTTTGAAACTTGATGTGATCGTGAAATGCTTTTCCATTCCTCCTTGGCCTAAAAGTGTCACTATCTCAAAAGGCGAATGTGAAAGGATGTGGGAAATGCACAAGGACAAATATAGCAAGAAGATTGCACAGAGGTGGATGAAGGAGAAATATAAGATTTTGCCTAAGAATGTCGAGCAAGGGGAGTTCAGAGATGAGATTTCCATCATAATCACCTTGCTCAACAGGGTCACTGGACAAGAAGACGCTACCAAGTTTCAACCATGGATGTTCTATGTAATTCCTTATATCATGAAGAAGACTGAGTTCTATGATTGGCCCACCTTGATCATTGACAACCTCCATTAGTAGATAACGAAATATTTCCAGATTCATGAGTTCCATATGGTTTCTTACCTAGTCTACCTAGTGGCCTACCAAGGTCAATTCAGAGGGTTGAACACTGAGGGATCATTGAGCGTACAACATATCTACAACTATTACCCTCAGTTGGAATTCACGAAGTCTCTACATCACTACAAGAGGGTGAATGAGGCTTTCCTGATGTACACAGTGCGGGACCTGGACAATGAATTGCACGTCCATATCTCTTCAGTCGCCAGGGCAGCGATGGCAGAGTGGGCTGATTGGTTCATACAATTTCCTACCTTCACCTATCTCAGAGTCTATGGCTTTTAAGGCACTCCACTCATGTTACCTAGGTACCCGTCAGACGAGGTCGTCTTCATGGAGTTCTTAAGGCAGGCACGTGAGGTCCACACAGTCTTGAGGAACAAAAAGAAACTAGCCCTCGGTTTTCCATTGGGGTTGGGAATTTATACATGTAGAACAGCAGTAGATGCTAAGATCATGAGGGATGAGTTAGATAAACTTAATCTCAAGCCTTACAGCAAGAGATGATCTTATGAGCCTCATGGCGTCTGCGTTGGCCGACTAGAGAAAAACTATGCTCACTTACCCACTCTCGAAGACTTTTGGGCCAATTGCATAGATGAGTTCAAGGTGCGGAGGCGTAGTTACAAAAGGCTCACTCTTCACCAAATGAAAGACTGCTTATCAGAAGACATTGAAGGGTTATCAGATGATGATGAGGATGTGCTACTCCCGATGTATGCTCAGAAGCGAATTGAAGATCAGCCCCTCCCTCAAGTCAATTGGGCTAATAAAGAGTCTCTCTCAGTTGAAGATAGGACAAGACAAGTCCTCGAGCATAGCAAGGTTTTCCTAATCTTTAAGAGGAAAAACTCCATTCCAGTAGCGGAGCCGCCAAGGACACTTCCCTCCTCTTCCAGAACATAGTCGAAAGGGAAAGGCATAAGTCAGTCTCAAGAAGGCGTCAAAGGTAGTAGATCAAATAAAGATGTAAGAAGAAGGTTCGACTTCTCAAGCATAGTCATACAAGGGCCACCTACAGTTGTAACATAAGCTCCTCTTGACGAGCCCGTACCTCAGAAAGAAGCAAAGGAGCCGCCTTTAACACATGTCTCTGTACCTTTGGTAGAGTTTTCACCGATTCACATCGACCTGGATATTGAAGAAAATGAAGAAATTGCAATTGTACCTCCCAAGAAAGTTAGTAAAGATACTACCGTGTCTTGGCTTGAGAGCTCCTTGGGAAGGGAGAGAAGAAGACCTTCATATCAGGTAGATTTTGATGATCTTGACAACATCTATCAGGAACACCCTAAGAAGAAGGCAAAGAAGCAAGTTCACTCTGATAGGAATCCTGATGGTGAGATGGTTATGGAGACTGCCATACCTCCCATAAATAAGAACAGGGATGAGGTGAATATGGATGACTTCGTGATGATCAAGGCTAATCTTGGTAGAAATACCAGACATACGAATGTCAGTTTGTTCAGAGTTGTGTCTGAAAACCTTCAAGAAAGAGTGCTCAGGATGGGGAAGACAAAGCAGCCCTCAAGGCTGAAATACAGCAACTTACGCTTTATATTTCTAACCTTGTCCATGGTTCTTCACAGGCGACTCAGTTGTTGCGCCAGGTTTTAGATACACCAGCTGATCATCATTAGTTGAGGCAGCTGGTCATTTGTGGGAAGGAAACTCAAGAGTGGATCGAGAGTTTCATTGTCAGAGGAAAGGAGATCTTGGCACGGATGTTTTAGTTGAGAGAAAACGCTCATGAGCTTTGTCAAGGTATCCAAGGGTTTGAAGTTTGAACAATCAGTGGCTGAAGCAAAACCAAGGCATGAAATCATCATTGCTGATTTGGATATAGCCTATGGTTCAGTGGCTTCAAAAGAACACAAGAGGTAGATCCTTGCTTGGAGAGAACGTCATGTCTTCAAGGTTAAAACTTACGAGAGGATATCCGAGGAGTTTATTGCCTACAGACAGCGTGATCGAAGCTCTTCTTTTCATCAATGAGTTTGTCACAGAGATTCCTTTTCAGTACAGTCTTGAAGATGGTTCTTACGTCGGGCTAGATGAAGTGCAAACTCAATTTCAAAGTGTTGTTTGCAGCTATGATAGCAACAATACAGTTGGTGGTAGAGTGAGTCACCTTGCCATGATGTCAGCAAGATTTGAAAAAGCAGCCAATGAGGTCGAAGATTTCCTGAGATCAATTGCAAATGGAGAAGATATCTTGGAAAAATGCAACTTTGCTATTGATGGGATAGATGCACCGAACCGGGAAACAGTTTCTTGCTTTTTAGCGAATGTGATTGAAATCTAAAGCTGCTTTCCTCTAGAAGCTTTCTTTCCACTTTCTTTCTATTCTTGGAACAATTCTTATCCATTCTTTGAAGAAGAGAAACAAGATAAATGTAATAGTTGGTGTTTCCCGCTTTTCCTGCTTTCTTAGGTGTTAGATGTTATCTTCTTTCTAGATTTAGAAATAAAGCTTGCTTGTTGAGCAAGCCCTAGATTGTGAAAGCAAGGAGATTTTAAGGTTCCCTACTCCTCTGCTTTCCTATAAATAAGAGCCTTTGCTCATTAGTTTTTTTTAACCATGCTAGTGATAACAAAACGCTGAACCTAAGTGCCTTCTATTTGTTATTCAGTGTTGTTCAATTGTTTTATGATAGCGAATTGTTGAGTCTCTTTTAGCCAACAAGTAGTTATTGTAATTGTTGTTCCTATTGTGTAAGAACAAGTTTTGCAAGCCTCTTTAGCTGCAAGCTCTTGTTCCAGGCATGTGTTTAGTAATTTTTGTTCCAGAAGTTTGAGAAATAAATCATGAGCCTCCTTTGCCTTGGTATAATGTCTCAGATTTCCGTTATTTATGTTATGCTTTTGTGATCTTAATTTCAGCTTACATTGAAGTGTGTAGATGTATGTTGAGAAAGAGTTTATTGAAGCACTTTGTCAGAGATTCAACCTTGTTCATTTCTAGTTTCTCTTGCTCTGCGTATTACTTGAGAAGTTAGAAACGTCTTTAGCTTAAGTTAGTCGTAGTTGAAGTTCTTAAATCAGAAAATCTCAGCTGCAGCGTTTGTGTTTAATAAACCTTGTGCTCTAGCTGATCAAAAAGATAGGCAACTTAGTTTTTAGTTTACTTTCTTTCAATACTGTTGATGTGTTTTTCGTGACCGCACCAACGCAGAATAAAGTCGCCAACGGCTACCCTATTCTCTCTTGATCAAAGTATCGAGCACGCTAAGATTGCGAGAAAGTTCATGCGTTCAACTCCAAGGTTCTTTTAATGCGAATAGGCTCAGTTTGGCTCGATGTGATTTGCTGGTATTTCAAGGGGACTTACAAAATTGTTCGGCAGCGGAGAAAGGAATTCAAATACTTGAAAGATTTGTCTATGAAGTGCGGGTTTCCTACCCTAACCAGAAAGTATTGAATTGAAGTGGTGTAAGGTTTAGAGAGCCTAAATCTATTCTAAATGTGGGATATGGAGCTCAACTTCAGCAAACTTCAACCAAACTTCGCTTTGCCTTGCATCGGATAGCTTCCACGGAGTCGGTGCAATCTTCAAGGGAGATGACTAAAGATTTTCAAACCACCTCTTGACATGAAGATACCATCACAACGACACATACCATCATTCAAACTGTGATTGAAGTTAGGCCCACAACGTTTCCAGTTGACCACACAAGGCGAACGCACCATCAGTGAGCCCGCTAGCGGTATGGATAAGCGAAGCTTACTTAGATCAAACACCACATTCCATTATTACTATCTACTTGCATAAAAATGAAATTACGCTACTTGAAGTAGAAGGGATGAAGAAACCTCGCTAGCTATCCATAACAAAGACGAATTTCACCATCAATGAAAAGATCTTTTATTATGAAAGTTTTACACGACAATCTCTTACAAAAGTTTTCAAAGGAAAACTTTCCTTCTTCTTCAACTACACTACCAATCTATACTAAGCTACTTCTAAGTTGTCTCTCTATTCTAACTTCTATTCTAATTCTACTGTCTCATGAATTTCTACTGAAGGTACAAATGAGGGAGACTCCCCCTTTATATAGCTGGCCAAGTCCAACGGACGGCTCAGATTACAATCGGCTGGATGGCCAAGATCGCGCCACCTCAGCCCTAAACAAGATTCGCCCTAAAAACCGCCATAATGGAGAGTGGGGCAATAAATGAGCAATTAATGGCCACCATCTTCTAGAAGATTCCCGCTTGTAGGCGCGTTCACACTATTCTCGATCTGCTTCTGATGTTTTTCTTCAACCTTGCTCGAGCTTCTATTTTTCGTCACCTGAGTTATACTAAGTCTCAACACTTAGCCATTTTCTTGCAACTTTCTTCCTTTGAGGTTGAGATGTCGTCGTGCTTCACCACTTCAAGTCACCGCGCTCTAGCCTCGACGTTCCTCCTGCAAAACAAGCAAGGAGAAGAGCATTAGAACACATCATAACATAAATTCACCTTACTTACCAGGATTTTCATGCTCTAACATCCAAGGGTTCATCGTCTTCACTAGCCAACTTTGTGTTCAATCCTTCATGCCCTAGCCAAATTTCCAACCCATCTTGTATTCTGCTTGGCGCACTTCGCTCTGATATTTCATCCGACTCAGGCTCGAGAAAAATGCTTTCATCAGGAATTTGATCAAAAAAATTATCTGGGCACCCAACTTCAAATTCATCCGCCGAGGCATTTTATCTTCACAAACATTTATTTCCCTGCCTTAGAAAAATTTTCAAACTTTTACTTAGGAAATTCATCAACCTGGTGCCCATTTAAAATCTCCGACCTGAAGGCCTCGACAAAGTGTGGAAGACTTTAAAATCCATTCCTCATCGCAAACGTCCAATACCCAGAAGAAAATTTTCTTTAGAACGCGTCGAATCCATGGGTACACAACAAACGGGTTCATTTAATTTTTTTGAATTTTGAACCTTAGAAAAAATAATTTTCGACAAATTTAATCCATTTCTTCATCCCTGTGAGTATCCTGTTGTTCTGACTTGAAAATTCTCTTCCATCTCATGAAGCCGGTACATTCTGTCATATCCACAACCAATTTTATTCATTCTCGAGAGAATTTCATTACCCCTCCAAGCTAGACATATTTTTCCTAAGGTGATATTTAAATATCAATACTTAGGAAAATAAATTTTACCACTTCATTACTCAAGCCTAGGCGCCTTTGATAGGAGGTATTTTAAATTTCAAAATTTTCCAACACCTTGAAATATTCCTCACTTATCAACTTTATTTCACCACTTTGTCTTGGGCACATTTGATATTTCATGGGGAATATTTCACTTTCAACGCCTAAGTCACTTTATTTTACCATCTTCGCCCTCAATGCATTAGTAATATTCATCTATAAGCACCCTTCAAGATAGGCGCATTTCAATAGGTGAGGGGGATTAAGTAATTTCAACGCCCAACTTGTGACTTTTGACTTCTGACATGGGCGCATATGGTGTGCAATGCTTCCACTTTAAAACATCTTCAGCCTCCAAAGTGTTGGTTGGAAATTTTGTATTCTCGTGAAAGCGTACAAAATTGAGATTTCAACCACAGCACGTGAGTTAAACTCTCCTAATTAAGGGAAGGCTCCCCCTTTAACTAAATAAAATTAAGGGTAGGACAGCAATCGTTCCTCTTGTTTCAGGAAAGATTACGTTCTTCTCTCTTCACAGAAAAGACACAGTAAATGTTACTAAAACTTGTTACAACAGCTATACAGTGAAATTAAGAGAAAGGAAATAAAGTTTCCTGAAAGCGCAAAGACTTCCGTTATTTCCTTCGGGACGGGAAAACAATTCGATAAGCACAAAGTCTTAAAGAATGAAATCCTATCAACCTTTTTTCAGAACGATTACTTTATGGAAATATACAAGATAAAACAGCTCAAAGACTGAAATTATAATGTATGCTTTCAACTATTCTAAATGAGAAATACTATGAGCGTAAAGACTTATAATTCTTCTCTATTTCTAACACTAACTAAGAATTCAATTCTCAGATTTACAGCACAAAGACTGCAGATTTTTAAATTGAATCTCTCTTCAGCAACTTTCAACAATCTTCAAGTAATCACAAAATGATATTGATCTAAAATGACATAAGAACATTTGAGATGCAAAACAAGAATCCAGCTCAAAGTCTGAAATTCCAGCTTTTTGATATCACTTGAAAGTTTACAATATTTCACTATAAAGCTCAAAGACTTTATGAGTATAAAATTCTGCAGAGTTTTCTTGCTTGCTAAAAAGATAAAAATTACAATAGACCCCTCAAGTATTTATAGGAGGAAGGTCTGGAGAAAAAGGTGGGAGGATCTCAACAAACTTGAGAAAATCTCTCAACCGATAACTAATTGCGATTGACTTATTCAAAATTACAATCCAAATTGTGATTTGTCTTGTAAGATTTCACATGTAATTACATTTTCGAAAATTGCAAGGAAAAGACACTTGCAATTGCAAAATTTGTTTTTACATATATATTGTCGAAAGTAAAATTACATAAAACAATCTAAAACTTAATTTATTTATTCCTATCTTTGAAAGATAAGAATTTGCTGATGATGGTCTTCAACTCATCCGGATCTGGACCCAATGTATTCTTGGCCACTGCAACTGTCTTCAGAATTATATCAAAGTATCTAATAGTTGCCAATCTATGCTCTTCATAAGAAGTTTGCATTTTCTCAAGGATTGTTTGATGATTGATAAGCTTTTGAATCGAATCCATAGAAAATTGCTCTGATTCCATTTGTTGACGAAGATTGGCTGCCATATCTGAAGTAACTGAATCAGCTTCAAGTAACTCATCTTCTTGATTCAAAACGGTACATGAGATCTTTTCAAAATTTGAAAGAATATCCTGCTGAACTTCGTCATTCATTTCTAAAGTGGCCTGGATATCTTTGATAAGATCTTGAATGACCAATGATCTATTTGTCATGAGTTCCTCAAATTCTATGTACTTTTCTCTGTTTGGCAAAACCAAATTGCTGCATAAGATTAATAAATCAACTTGATTTATCTCACTCCAGATCTTCAAATCTTTTTCAAGCGTTTCTAAACTTTGCTTGAAGGCTTCTAAAGTTTGATTCAACTTTATCCTTGCTATCCTTACATTCTTGAAAACTTGCAACATCTTCTCAATCATTGGAATACTTTGCTCAATTAGCTGAGTTATCCATGAATCAATTGCCTTGGCCTTTTGTGCAATTCTTTCTAACTGTTTAACTGATTCATTTGGAGGAGCTGTAGATAGAGAATCAACTGCTTCTGATGATCCTGTAACCCTCTGAATGACTGCAACCAGCTGAGCATTGTCTTCTTTGAGCTTTTCCTTTTTAGCTAAGAGTTCGTTATAGCTTTGTGTCAGAATTGTCACTGAACTCTGAGCATCCTGCATCATATTAGCGTGAGTCTGCTTACCCAATTCCACCCTCGTGAACCTGTAGTCAGATACCTGCATCTCTTCATGCGGTTTATCAACCAAGGGCTCTGCAATCTCAGCATATTTCATCCTGTTGCTGTCAACAAAAACCTGTGAGACTGTTTTGGCTTTCTTTGCAATCACTGGTTTTTGTTTCTTCAATTTTCGGAAATCAAAAATATCAGGAGACACAGCCTGTTTCTTTCTCTTAGGAGCAATTGAATTTAGCCATGGAGGAAGATCCAAGGTTGTCACATCTGAAATGGCAATTGCGGTTTCAGTAGAAGTAGCCTCAGTTTGAGATACAATAGAAATTCTTGAAGGTGCCTCAGTTTGTATAGCAACAAGGTTTTGCTCAGAAGACAAATTGCAACTAGGATTGGCCATGAAACAATCAAAGTTCGTGACGGACGTATCAATTTCTGGAAGAGTTGTTTCTGACATAGCTGAAAAGATTGGATTGATATCAAAAATACTCTTGAAATTACTAGGCAAGTTCATCGTGAGAGCATTTGTTACAGATGAAGGCTGATTACAAGTCTCTTGTGGTGGAATAGAAGGAACAAAAACGGTAGAGAAGGAATCAACATCACTGTCGATAGGAGACAAAGGAGATATAGCTGATTCTGGTATTGGAGCCTCAATGTGAGGAGTTATCTCACTTAGGATAGTAGAGGTCTCATGAACCTCGTTTTCTTCATGCTGATCTAATACCTGAAGCTGCATTTCATTGACTTCCTTACCTTTTGATGTTTCTCTATCCAATGGTTGTTCAGGAGCTCTGCTTACTTTCAGCTTGATTCTAGTACTTGAAGAGGAAGCTCCTTCTTTAGATTGTTCTCTGATTTCTGATTTCAATCCTCTAGGACCAGCTGGGTCATCTTCAGCTCTAACTCTGATTTTGATGGTCTTGACACCTATGCTTTTGAGCCAAAAATTGGTGTTCGCCAAGACTGATTGGAATCTATCAAAGATAGAGACGGATTCCCTCTGAGACCATTGAATCGCAGGAATGGGAGCATTAGCAACTCCCTGTTCTTCGTACTCAGGATCCAAAATCTGCTTATCATCAATTACTCCTTCTGGAATTAAAGTTAGATTCAAATCAATGATTTGCTCCAAAGTGAGCCTGCAATAATCCATTTTATATACATCCCTTTCTGTCCGAAGGTCTGCCCAAATGTCTTCGATGCGGTGAACATGAGTGAAGACTCTTTTTATTTTATCCTTCATCCTCCTGTAATCAAAATCTACTCTAGCTTGGAATCTCTTCAAAGTTATCTCCTGAAGTTCAGTTTCCATTGCTTTGGCTCTTGAAGAGGTTGTCAAAGAATACCTGCCAATTACCAATGGATTATGTGAAGAAATACCAATTCCAGATTTGTGTTGTGAAGCTTGACGTGAATGAACTGACATCAACTGCCTTCCTAGCTCCATCAAAATGATCTTATCAGTAGGATATCTCGGTAGCATATATGGCTGATCTTCAAAGCAGCCAACTCTCATATAGGTGAATGTTGGAAATTGAAGGAATAAGCAGCCATATTGATTTACCTTATTCCAAGCTGCATCTGACACCCTGTTATTTACCAACTCTTTGTCAAACAAACACATAAAATAACCAAAGAAGGCATCTTGTACCCTTCTATAATGCGCTCGACTTGGAATAAAAGTCAGCTGATCATAATATTTCCATACGGGCACCAATGATCTGTCGCCTTCAGGAGATAAGCCTGGAAAATGTCTCAAGGAAGCTGCTATGTAGACCAAATATGAATTCATATAGAAGGTCAGAGTGGTAGGAACCTGTGCAAGCTGTTCGCACAAACAGTCACTGATTATTTCTCCCCAGAAAATTGGATGTTGTGCTTTTCTAATGACAACTATGAACTTATACATCCAGCTTTCAAACATGTTAGAAACTTTCAACCCTGCAATTCTGCTCAAAAGAGTGATCATGTCATTAACTTCTTCTATAAAATCAGACCGATACAACTTGGGCATACGGGTCGCACAAGGTCGTGATTTTAGAAGCCATTTAGAGTTGATGTGTTTAATACAATCATTCTTTTTCTGCTCAAAATGTTTGTGAGCACTCTTTAATGAAATCTCTGAATAAGTGGTTGCATCAGGTACTCTGAAAACTCTATTGATTGTCTCAGCATCAAGTCTAATAACTACGTTGCCATCATCATCCTTAATTGTCCTGGACATGGCGAATCTCAAACCCTAGAACAATGAAATGGACTTGAAAGAAAAATGGAAGGCGAATGAAGATGAATTCGAAATGGATGAAATGGTGGAATGGAAAACGGCATTTTGTCTCTTTGAAACAGCAAGATAAAGAGATCTCAAAACTTGGATTTGGAATTTCGTCCAAAAAGGTCAACTTTTGTGCTTTTTAAGGCAATTCGGGTTTTTGAGTGACTTGAACAATTTTGGAACTTTTTGACACTTTAGCAATTTTTGCTTTTTGCAATTTCGGGATTTTTAGACACTTTGACAATTTTCTCAAAGGCAATCGGGATTTTTACGAAATTTAACAATTTTCGAACTTGGCAATTTTAAAAATTGTTATTTCAAATATAAATCCCGAAATTGTATCTTCAGGCTAAAAACCCGAAATAAGAGACAAAGTGAAATTTTCTTATTTTGTGAAAAATAGTGATGGATATATGAAATGGCAAATGGATGAAATGAAAGAAATGAGCATAGGCGACATGAAAGACGGATAAATGAAAATGGAATGAATTGTTTATTGCTGGAAATGGTAGAATGAAAAACGTGTTTTCATCATAAGGCAGATTTAAATGGAAATGGAGATGGCGAAATGAATGAAATGAAAGAAATGTAAAACGCATTTCTACATGAAGGCCAATGGAGGTAGATGAAGATGGCGAAAAACGTTTTTTTTAAAATAAGAAAAACGCGTTTTCATATGAAAACGAATTTTTGTTTAAGAAAAACGCATTCCGACATGAGAATAATCAGTGAGAAAAACGCATTTTTACAAAAGACATTAGAAATACCAGTAAACAAATAAAAATAACCATGATGAAAGCAAAAAATGGAAGGAAAAACGCATATGAATAAAAACGCGTTTAAAACAGTGACAAAAAGCATAAAACGTGGTATGTAAAAGATCAAAACGCAGTCATATGACAGTAAAATATTGAAAGAAAGAGAAATAAGTGCGAATCATACCTGGAACAAGTTGTAATACGCGAAAACGTAGAAGCAAAAACCCTAGACGCGTTGAAGAAGACAGAAAATGGCTATTTACTGGTAAAAATCCGATTTTGAAGCATCAAGGTCGACCAAATCTCCATGAAATGAGGAAATAAATGCCAAGAACAATTCAACTAGCTTGAATCCAAGAAAAATCGGGCTTTTCAGAAGATTTGACAATGAAAAATAACATCAAAATGATGAATCGGGTTTTTTATGAGGTTTTTCATGCTCTTTTTTGCAAAATCGGGTTTTTTAGACAGTTTAAACAATTTCATTTTTGACCAATTCGCACTTTTCTGATAAAAAGACAATTTTCATAATGAACATTGTAAAAAATTCGAACTTTTTAAGCCATTTAATCAAAATCGGGTTTTTTATGAGGTTTAGCAATTTTGCTTTTTGTCAAAATAAAATGACTTTAACAAAAATCGGACTTTTTAGACAACTTAAGCAATTTCGGGTTTTTTAAACACTTTGACAATTTTGCTTTTGAGTCTAAATTTCCCTATTTGCTGAGTTGCTCAGAAAACCCGAAATTGGCCAAAAAGACATTAAAAACAAGTCAGAAATCGACGAAAACGGAAACGTAAAGAGGAAAAAGAATAGCCCAAAGGTTAATCAACTTGAAACAGAGATTTTCCACCCTTTGCACCTCGTAATGCGTGCCTTGGAGAAGAAAAATCTCAAGTTTTAAGAAAATTTTGATTGGTTACCTAAATTTTGAAACGAGTTAAAAATTTAGGATAACAGCTGGCTCCGACTGGGGAACTGCCTTTGAAAACGAAGGTAGTAGAATCCAGAATCTAGAAGTGCCTTAGGATTCATTGGGCTACGGAGTCGCAAAAATAAAAGACTCAAAAAATCAAAAAGACTAAAAATTTAAAAAGACTCAAACCTTATGTACAAAAACTAATCTAAAACTCTACTGAAAGTAGTGTTTTAGATGCTGCCCACTGTAAGGAAGTGGGAATGGAGTGCCGTCTTGATACGCCAGCAAGAAGCTATTCTCACCAATTGCTTGATGAATTATAAAAGGACCACGCCAAAGAGAATCAAATTTCCCATGCATTCCTTTTGGTTCCCTCCTCTTATCCCAAAGCAAGACGTGATCACCAACTTGAAAGACCTTCTGCTTTGCTTTTTTGTCGAAGAGAGCCTTAACTTGCTTCTGATGGTCGTTGATACGATCCACTACTTGTGATCTTTGCTCCTCCAATTGAGAGAGAAACATTATCCGCTTATCAAGAGAACTTTCAAATGTAGCATCTTCTACAGCTTTAATCAACTTGAGGGCTGGAAGTTCCAACGTGATAGGAATCTCTGCATTTACTCCATAGAGCAACTGAAATGGAGACATGCCAATGGCTCGCTTGGGTGTAATGCGATCAGCCCACAAAGCATCATATAACGCTTTATGCCATGATCTCTGATTCTCATCAACAAGCTTTCGGATGATAGTAATCAAATTTTTGTTACTCGATTCAGCTTGACCATTACCTTGCGGGTAATAATCTGAAGAATGGGCCAATATTATACTATAATCAAAACAAAACTGAGTTACCTCATAAGATGAGAAGGAAGATGCATTATCTGTCACGATCTTATAAGGAACACCGAATCTTGATATGATGTTTTCTTTCAAAAATCTACACACTACCTCAGAAGTAGCATGTTTCACAGGAATAGCTTCGACCCACTTGGTGAAATAATCTGTTGCAGCAAGAACAAAAGTATGTCCAGCACTAGAATGTGGGTTGATGACGCCAATGAAGTCGATTCCCCACTGCCTGAAAGGCTCTTCTATCACAACTGGTTTTAATGGTTGCGCCATCATTTTTTGCTTACCAACAAATTGCTGACATTGTGTACATTTTCGTACCCATTTATATGCGTCTTGGAAAAGCGTAGGCCAATAATACCTAGCCCTCAAGATCTTATGAGCAGTTACTGATGGAGAAAAATGACCACCACAAGCCAAATTGTGAAAAGATTCAAGTAATCTGTCTTGTTGTGCTTTATCAACACAACGCTGAAAATTACCATCAAGAGTTCTTTTATATAAACCATTATCCCAAAGAATATAATTTGCAGCTTTGAGTTTCAGATTTCTCTTTTCCTTGAAAGAGAGATGAGCTGGGCATTCACCATAAGTCAGAAAATAGGCGATATTAGAATACCACTCATCAGTAGTGCTGACAAACAACACCTTAGGAAGATCTTCATAAGACTCCTCTTCACTTTCTTCTGCACTGCTTTCAGCCATCAACTGACATAAACCTCTGCCACGAACAAGCTTGGTTGGTTTAATCTCTAAATCATACTCTTGGATTTTAGCCACCCAATTTCCTCTTTTTGTACCAAAATCTTGCTGTGTCAAAATGGATTTGACAGCTGTATCCGGAACTAACACTATCGTATGAGAATTAAGAATATAGAACCTGAAATACTTAACTGCCTTTACAACTGCAAAAGCATTCTTCTCAACTGTAGAATATTTGAGCTCATGAAGCTTTAATGGACAACTCATGAAGGCAATAGGAGATTCAATTCCTTCTGAATTTTGCTGCATCAAAATAGCAGACATGGTATGCTCAGAAGCATAACTGTACATAATGAAATCTTTAGAGTAATCCGGACTAACCAGCACTGGGGCGTGGGCAATTGCATTCTTAATTTCAGCAAAAGCAGCTTTACCTTCATCATTCCAACGAAAAACAGCTTTTCCCTTCATCATATCAATGATGTGACGTGTTTTCTCAGCAAAATCTGGGATAAATCTCCTCAAGAAATTCACTTTACCAAAGAAAGAGTGAACAGCTGTCTTACTAGATGGCAAAGGCAGATTTTGAATAGATCTTACCCTCTCGGGATCAATCTTGATTCCTTCATTTGATACAACATGTCCCAGAAGTTTACCTTCAGTAACCCCAAAGATAGACTTCTTAGGATTAAGAGAAACACCATGCTTGCGACACCTTTCCAGCACATCTTGTAAATGAAATAAATGATTCTCACGATCTTTTGAGAAGACAGTGAGATCATCCAAATACACCACGATATACCTTCCTAAGATACCACGAAAAGCTAAATCCATTGCTCTTTGAAAGGTTGCTCCTGCATTTATTAATCCAAAAGGCATTCTGCGATATGCAAAAGTACCCCATGGGGTAGTAAAAGCAGTTTTATGTCTATCAGCTTCACTTACCTCAATCTGGTTGTAACCTGAAAATCCATCCAGCATAGACATCATTTGAGAACCTGTCACTGTCTGGAGCACTTGATCCATTATAGGCAAAGGATAATTATCCTTTAATGACTGCTGATTAAGATTACGAAAATCCACACAAATACGAATTTCTCCATTCTTCTTGCGTACTGGAACTATATTGGCTATCCAAGTTGAATGGTGAATGTGAAAAATAATTTGTGCATCTAGCATCTTCTGGATTTCTGAATAGATAGTGCCAGAAATTTTGGGATTATACTGGCGTTGCTTTTGTTTGAAAGGGGCTGCATCGCTCTTTAAAGGGATTTCATGCTGAACTTGTCCTGACTGAAAAGATTTCAGATCATCATATGAATAAGCCAGCACATCTCTGTACTGCTGTAATAACTGAATAATCTGATTTCTCTCCTCTGGAGTGCAACTATTACCAATGTTAACCATTTTAGGATCTTCTTCAGATCCAATATTGTACTTGTCATACCCTATAGAAGAATTTGAATTCACTTGTTGCTGCTTTTTGATATATCGGTCATGCTTGTCAAAAAGCTTTTCCAGAGATACCAGTCCCTTAGGAATTTTATTCCCTTTTAACTGCAAAATTTCTCCATCTGATTCGGACCAAGTATCTGACATAGAATCTGAAGAAGAAGAAGAATTGCTACCTTCAAAATACAGGTTATTAAACCCATCATCAACTTGTAAAAAGTTAATAATCTGTTTATCATCATTGAAAATCTGCCAATGATCCCAGTTATCTGGAACACTAGGCCTGCAGATTATTTCAACAATATACTTATATTGATTAAAATCAAGGTGAGGAATAAGGAGAGTTGCTGAAACAGCAAGAGAATCTGCTCTATCATTAAATTCTCTCGGAACAACTGAGATACTGAAAGCATCAAAATCTTGAATATTCTCCCATACCAAGTTACGATAATGTCGGAGTCTATCATTCCTTGTTTGATAAATATTCCTTACTTGAAAAATTATCAACTCCGCATCTCCTTGAGCGTGCAAATTTTTAATTCCTCTCTGAAGCGCAACACTCATACCTAGTAAGAGGGCTTCATACTCTGCAGTGTTATTAGTATTTGCAAACTGCAATTTAAAAGAATATGGAAAGATTTGACCTTTCGGAGAAATCAGAACCACACCAGCTCCGGATCCATTTGTAGCACAACTGCCATCAAACTCGAGAATCCAAATATCATTAGAATCATCATTAATATAAAGACTGCTGGATTCTCCTACTTCAAAAGTAGAAGAAAGAGTGTTCTCATCTTCCATAGGTGAAGACTGATTTTCTTCATCTTGAGGAAGAAGTTCAACATCTTTTTCTGTAGTAGAAGATTCGGCATCTTCTATCATACGATCAAGGGGATATTCAGCTAGCGTTGAATCTTCTCCATTATTAGAACTTCCTTCATTTGCTGAAAGAGTTGAAGAATCAACAGAACACCAATCTTCAGCAAACTCAGAAATCTCATCAATATGAAGATAGTAGTTTCCAAAACCAGCTGATTCAAAAAGAATCTGAGCATGAGGATCATCAGATTTCTCCACTGTAAACTTGGTTTCTCTTTCAGGAACAAGTTTCTGCACAACACCTTTCACAGGAATCCTGGCCTCTGTCATATCCATGTTCAGCTCGCCTCCTACATCTTTACAGAAATTACGTCCAAGGAGCATTCCATAAGAAGCTGGGACGTCCGCAACAAGAACAGTCATCTTTATCTTTTTCTCAGGAAAGGCTGCAAAGGCGAATTGTGCATCTTTGATTTGCCCAACGAGAGGCACTTGTTTATTATCCATAGAATAACAATTACCAAAAGTTTTGGTAAGAGTTAATCCAAGGCAATCAGCAACCTTGATTGGCATGACATTATCCGAAGCACCAGAATCTATAATACAATTACTCAATTTGAAACCATTAATGAGCAAGGAAATATAGAAAGGATCTATCTTTCCTGGAACTGAGGATGGGATGATAACCAAATTGTTGGGCAGATTCTTGGGTTCTTGGACAATAGGGCTATTTGAAATAGGACGAGTCTCACTACTTTTAACAAATTTAACCAATCTCTCAAGTTGATCAGGATTGGCTTGAAGATACTCAACTTCAGACATCTGAATCTTAGTCTTTCTAGCATGGTCAACAATATCAAAAGCTTGGAAAGAATTTGCAAGAGATGTAGATGATATACTCTCAACTTGTACTTTAGGATTAGATACATTAGTCTTGGGTTCACTAGAAAGAACAGAAGGAGAATTGCTTACTTGATTTTTTGAAGAATCCTTAGTCAAGGTAGGCAATGGCATTCCCTTCTTAGCAATGGTCACCGGCAACTGAACGTTGTTTTTCACCTTTGCTTCTTCATCCTTTTGAGCCAACCGAGTCTGGGATCTTGTGATAACAGCATATGCTTGACTCTCAACATTTTCATTTTCAGCTGAATCATCATAATGCATGTATCGTATAGTGGAGTCGCCAGCTGCCTCTTCATCTTCTTGATTAAAAACAGCTTCATCTTCCGCTTGGAAATCATTGGAAGATAGTTCTTCTCGATCTATTTCGTAATAACCAACTGCTGTATTCTTCGGAGGTGCTTCAAGTGCAAGCCTCTCAGGAGGAGGAGGCAATTTATTCTGATTTCTGACAGCATAGTTAGAAGCAGAATTTGGATATGTCCTCCTAGGAATATCCTTGTATGGAGCAGCAAAAGAAGCTTGTGAAACCTGCTTCTTCAAGGCAAGAAGTTCATTAGCCAACTTTTGTACCATAGGATCAGTAGAAGCTGAAGTAGAAGACTCAGAAATAGAATTTCCTTTGAAACGATTAGGATCCTTCCGGATTTTCCCAGCCAAGATCAAATCATCTTCAATTTCTGTAGCAAGGACTTGAGCATGTGCCAAAGTTGTTGGAGTTGCCCTTCTAAACAGAAAACTAACTTCTGGCAACTGAGTGTTAATAAAGAAACACTTGAGATTTGCTGGAGTAGGCTGTGAATCAGTAGGAATTCTGTTTGCAAGTTTATTAAACTTTGCAATGAATTCACGCATGTTCTCATGTGTGTCCTTCTTCATTTGAGTCAGCTGAGCCAGCAATGCATGCTCATCTTCGGCGGGCTTGAAACGTTCTTCAAACTTTGTCTTGAGAGTTTCCCAACTAGTGATATCACCAGCTCTCAAATTGTAAAACCAGTCAGCTGCAATTCCTTGTAGAGTTTCCACGAACAAACGTACAGCAACATCTTGATGTTCTACTCCTAGAACACCACAAGCCATTGAGAAAGCTTTGATATGTTCATCGGGATGCTGTTTACCGTCTCCATAAAACTTAGGCAAATTTTTACGTGAGCCTTGTGGAAGAGCATGAAGAGGTGGAGTAAGATTTAAAGGACCAAAAGCTGCTCCCCATGGACCTTGAGCCATCGCTTGAATAGTAGGAACAACTGAAATCAAAGGTTTGAGGAAAAAGGCTGAAAGTTCACTTGGGATGGGCTTTTTCTTCTTAGATGGAGGAAAGCTAGTAGTTCGTGAAAGGGAAGATATACTAGTGAGCAGCTCAAACCTAGCTTGTTCACCGGGAGATATTTCTTGAGAACTTTGTCCCTTTTTACGACGAACGTAATAACGGATTCCTTCCAGCGTAGAAGCTAAAACAGAAACAAGTAAACAAATTAAGAATACTGGACTTCAAAAGAAAGTGAGAGACTTTCAAATGCGTTCGTATCCCCAGCGGAGTCGCCAAAAACTGTTGGTTGGAAATTTTGTATTCTCGTGAAAGCGTACAAAATTGAGATTTCAACCACAGCACGTGAGTTAAACTCTCCTAATTAAGGGAAGGCTCCCCCTTTAACTAAATAAAATTAAGGGTAGGAAATTAAGGGTAGGACAGCAATCGTTCCTCTTGTTTCAGGAAAGATTACGTTCTTCTCT
>VDFB02355231.1:0-47285 GCA_007258455.2 Sequoia sempervirens | reverse complement strand
TGATTGAGATATAACCCGAATTCGGTCGTTTCCCAAAGTGCTTTGGATTCCTTGGCGTACAAGGACTCCCTCTCCAAGATACTCAACACTGTCTCCAAATGAGCTAAGTGCTCCTGCCATGTCCTGCTATATATGAGAATATCATCGAAGAATACCAAGACGAACCTCCTCAGCTGTGAATGAAAAACCCTGTTCATCGTAGACTGAAAAGTGGCTGGCGCGTTAGTGAGCCCAAATGGCATCACTACGTACTCGAAGTGCCCACAATGACATCTGAAGGTTGTCTTCTCTATGTCCTGCTCATGGACTCTGATCTGATGATAACCCGACCGTAAATCAATTTTAGTAAAATAACAGGCAACATGGAGCTCATCAATAAGCTCATCAATCCTCGGTATCGGGTATCGGTTCTTGATTGTCCTCTTATTCAGGACCCTGTAATCAATGCACATGCGCAACGTTCCATCCTTCTTCTTCACCAATACAACAGAAGAAGCGAACGGTGACTTGCTTGGTCGAATGTGACCCATAGCAAGTAACTCCTTTATGGTCTTCTCTATCTCATCCTTTAATCTTTTAGGATGCCTGTAAGGAGTTATCATAACGGGTTTCGCACCCTCCTCGAGCTCAATGATGTGCTCTATCCCTCTGTCTGGAGGTCTACCTGGCGGAATATCCCTGAACACCTTGTCATGCTTGATTCTCAACTTCTGAATGTCAGGATGATATTCTGTCCTTTGCTGTCCCTCCTGTAAAGGGGCTAAATGACACTCTGCAGCCCACTCTACCATGTCATGACGCATGAGCCGCTCCATTCGACGAAAAGAAATTGTTTTAAGGTCGTTATCCCGTATTGCCTTAAGTATGTGTGTCTTCCCGTCGACCTCAAAACGGATCTCCATGTCCTTGAGACGAAGTGTGACCTCCTCCAATGAGTGTAACCACTTCATTCCCAAGACCAAATCAATGTCTCCCATATTAACAATGTAATAATCTGCCTTGAACTCATAGTTGTTCAAGCGTAAAGGGAGATCCTTAATCATGCGCTCGCATCTCAAAGTGTATCCATCTTCCACTTTGACTCTGATGCCCTCGAACTCCTCGGTGATGAGTCTCGTTTCTCCGCCCGAATCTAGCATCTATAAAGTTATCGTGGCTCTGTATCCAATAGGGTAATGAGCCCTACGTCACCGCTAATACGCCCGCGGCTTTGAGATAACCCTCTGCTGAATGCTAGATAGAGATCACGTACTTTGGCTTCGGGCTCTATCTGCGCTCTGAAACAGAGCCTCGACTCTGAAGAAATCATGCAGATATACGGCTGTTCGAGATTTTCTGGTCGGTCCTCATAGCATCGCCCACATCACCGCGATTTGCCTTGCCCTTGGGTCTTAGAGGACAATGCATTATTTGCATGCATCATATGGTCCCTTGCAATAGAAGCAAAGCTTCTTCCTGCGAAGGTCATTAAGGGCCTCACGATCCAAAGGTGGGAATGCTGATTTACCTTTCGAATCGTTTTTAAAGTCTGATTTTTCCCTGTTATAATCAGATTTATCCTTATTTTTATTAAAGCCCTTGTTATCTCTGAACGATGAAGAACCTCTGGAGTTGAATCTACTCGACGGGGCTGCTAACTCCATGTTCCGTGCTTTCTTCATCGCCTCCTGTAATGATGGAGGATCAAAGGCTTTGATCCAGCCTCTCAGTGGCTCTGTCAAACCCTCCATGAAGAGTACTACCAATCTCCTCTCTGATATGCTCGGAACTATGACGGATAGCCTCTGAAAGTCACTGATATAAATCTCAAGACTGCCACTCTGCCTCAACTGTGCCAAGTCTCTGAAGTAGGTTTCCGGATCCTTCCTATCAAACCTCTCAACCAATCTGTCTACGAACTCCTGGTATGAAGTGATCCTGTCATGATGTAGCGTCACCATGCCATGGTGCCACCAGTCGTAAGCTACTCCCTCGAGGTGCAGTGTAGCGTATCTAATAGCGTCTCTCTCCGCCATCGGACGCAAAGTGAGGAATGTATCAAGCTTGCTAATCCAAGCTTGAGCTGTCATCTTCCCACTACCATCAAACATCACCAAATTCAGCCTGTTGGTTGCATGTTTGAGATCATTGTTCTGGTATCTGGGTCTCCAATCCTGACGACCTCTATGATGCTCTCGTCTCTGAGTGACAAAACGGTCGAAAGAAAGCCTTTCTCTGACTGCAGGAGGTATCAACTCCCATTCCTCGTTCGCTGCCATAAGCGAATCAGCGAACAATTCCTCATGATCCTCATCTGGTATAGCCTCATCGGGCTCCTGCCTCGTGAACGTAGGCCTAGTAGGCCTATCTGCTGTCCGTGACACTGTCCTAGGAGCTCTCCGTGACTCTGCATCACTCCTGTCATCGTCACGATGTGGTGACGGTCTCCTCGAGCTACCCAATCTCTGCAGTGCTACTGCTACCTACTGTAATACATCATCGGAACGACGTTGTCCTGCACGAAGATCTCTGAGTGCAAGCAAGACCTCTGGATCGTCCTGATCTCTGTTATTCTGTGGGATCTCTGTCCTAGGTACATCTGTCCTATCTGTTCTGTCATTCCTGTCAGCCATGATTTCTGGCTGCCTGCTCAAACTGCGTTGCCTTTCAATCAAGGCACGTCTGCGAGTATAGTACCTGTATGTATCAAATTCCTCTGGCTGCATGTGATGGCTAAACCCTCAGGATGGCAGGATTTAGCTCTGATACCACTGTAGAAACCCTAGTTTCCCCTTTTTCGGTCTCTGACTTGTTTTTCTGAAGTTTTGGTTTTTTGATGTTTTTGAGGTTTTTTGACAAGAAATGAAAATTGCGATTTTGCTTGGAAATATGAAATAAATTCAAATAAAATATCTAACGGCCATAATACATAGAAATTGCAAGTTATAATGATGGCGCTTCCTTTATTGCTCAATTGGAATCAATACAATCAGGATCTGAGAACATGCAATAATAAAATAACAAATTTTTATAGAAAACCTGGAATATGCAGCTTGCTGGTAATTGATTTGAAATGGTACGGCTGCATCAAATAATTACTTCTCCTCCGGTCTGGTGATCTCTACAGCCTCCTGAAACCCCAGCGCCTCAGATGATGCAAACTGGAAACCAAAGTCAAAGGCGTTTCTTTTGATTTGATAAGTACGGCCAAGGACAAAGGTACGGCCTGTCAGCAGGTACAGCCTGTCAGAAACAGCAATAAATGTTGTACGGCCTTCTCAAAAATCAATGCTTGAGTCTCTGTAAATGGCGCCTTGATGAATGGAAATGCTCTGAATACAAAATACTGAAGAAAGCTCTGAAGACAATAGATTCTCTGAAACTCTGTGATTCCTCCTGACTGAAGAAACCTCTGCTGCAATAAATCAAGTGGTATTTCACACCCTCTGAATTGCTTCCAGTGGAGATGGCTCGTTCCCCAAGGAATTCAAACGCGAAACCCTAAAGTCTCTTGCTCAGATCAAAGTTGATCAGTTTCAATTCTCAATAATCTCATAATGCTCAAAACCCAAGGCAAATCCACTATTATGCTGAAAAGTGCGATTTCCTTAAGAATAGGGTTTTAATTAAATATTCACATTTTAATCTTTTAATAATTCAATAGTCTCTGTGAAATATTTTATAATAATCTTTAATTGCCAAACTGGCCCCTTTCCTGATGATGGCGCACCCCCTCAATGAGAAATCACTTAAGTTATAATTAATATTATAACTTTATATTATAATCATTAAATAATTAATATTTAATTAATGCAATTAAATATTAAT
The DNA here is from genome assembly GCA_007258455.2 of Sequoia sempervirens. Taxonomy (NCBI): domain Eukaryota; kingdom Viridiplantae; phylum Streptophyta; class Pinopsida; order Cupressales; family Cupressaceae; genus Sequoia; species Sequoia sempervirens. The sequence continues at coordinate 43,478 of VDFB02355231.1, read as the reverse complement.
ATCTTCCTCGATACTAATCCCGGAGTAGTGACTTGGTTTGGTGGCAGAACCTTTGAGTGATTACGACAGCGCCAATCTATCTTGCTAAAAATAGCGAGGGTCCCTCTGCCGGAGCGCTAAAATAGCAATTCTGCAAAAGGTCGATTGAGCCAAAGCGGGCCTAAGTCAAACTGCACTGGTGAAGTGGTAATCAGTGACCCTCTATCCGGTCTATTAGCCTAGGAGGTGGGTATGATATGATAATTCTACCTTTCAGAAGTGTCGAGAGGACTGCAGCGGTGTCTTCTACGAGATGAAATATGAGGTGCAAGCCCTTGTTCATCTCTGAGACTGAGATGAGACGTCATGTTGAGAGACTCCATGACGACATCACGTTGAGAGACTCCGTGATGAACCCTTGTTCATCTTTGAGACTGAGATGAGACATCATGTTGAGAGGCTCGATGACGACATCACATTGAGAGACTCTGTGATAAACCCTTGTACATCTCTGAGATTGAGATGTGTTTCTTTCCATACATGGGAGTAGCCATTGTGGACGTCATGTTGAGAGACTCCATGACAACATCACGTTTAGAGACTTTGTGATGAACCTTTGTACATCTCTGAGATTGAGATGTGTTTTCCATGAGTGGGTGTAGCCATTGTGGGCATCATGTTGAGAGATTCCATGATGAACTCTTGTACATCTATGAGACTAAGATGTGGTTTTCCACAAATGGATGTAGCCATTGTGGGCGTCATGTTGAGAGACTCCATGACGAGGATATCTAGAAAATACCTCCCTAGCTAAGAGGGAGTGTTAGTGTTGTAGTAGTGGGATATATTTTCTCCTAATTATATTTCCCTAAGCTTAGGCAGGTCACCCTATCTTGTGTTAAACAAAAATATTATATTGTTGAAGGTTGGCTCTAGATGAGTAGTTTCCTAGCTTGTATATATAGGACAAGATATCTCCTCATTTGTACATCAATCAATTCATTCAACTCAAATTCGTACTTCAGTAGTAGTTCACCATTCCTAGTTGCAGATCCAATTCTTTGAGAAGAAGTGTTTTCATTCGCTTCAAGGAGAATTGACATATCTTATTGTATAAGACTCGGCCTTGTTTAGGGCTTGATTTTGTATGCAGTTTTCTGCACTTATTCTTCTAATGTATAAAGAGAATATTGTTGCTGGGTTTTTCTCCCTCGAGTAGTAGGGTTTTCCCAGGGTAAAATATTGTGTTCATTGTTTATGTGTTGCATTTTCTGCTTGCGTACATTTCTGATCCTAAAACTAACATGAGATGTCTTGGTTTTTGTTTCATTCTCTTCTTGTAGCAGCAACTTCAAATTCTGATTTTTCTTTCTAAGTCTTTTGATTTCACTTAGAGCATTTATTAGTTCCTCTTCAAGGTCCACTTCTCCTTCTTCTTCATCAATATGATCTTCATGTTCTTCATTTTCAGCGTGGACTTCTTGTTTAGCCATGAATAAGATTTCTTCATCTGAAGACTCTTCATTACTATCATCAGATGAACAACTTTCATTCTTTGAATAAAGGCTCTTTCTGAATTTTTGAAACTTTATCTTTCCCTTATACTTTTTCTTGTTGAACTTGGGCTTCCTTTCATTGTTGCTGTCCTCACTCTTTGCATATGGACATTTGGCTGCAAAATGTCCTACCTTACCATAGTTAAAGCATTTGAAAGGCAAGTTGCCTTTGTATTTACCTGGACCCTTCTTTAACTTTCTCATGAAATGTGCCTCTTTAGTGTCTGAATCTCCATCAAAACTTTCACTGGATGCAAGCTCCTTTTCTTTTCCCTTCTTCGAAACTTTGAAGGCTGCCTCTTTTTTGGATGAAGAATTAGGAATGGTCCTCATCTCATAGGTTGTGAGAATACCATGAAGCTCATCAACTATTAATTTGTCAAGTTCCTTCATCTCCTTAATAGCTGAGACCTTTGCATCAAAACCCAAAGGAAGAGACCTTAAGATTTTTTGAACAACCATAGACTCCTCGACCTTCTTTCTGAGGCCTTTGATTGTGTTGACAAGTTTATCTACACGCAAAAAATAAGCATCTACATGTTCTTCTTCTTGCATCTTTAGACTCTCAAAATGTCTTCTATGTGTTTGAAGCTTTGCCTTCTTGACTTTATCATCTCCTTCATATGTTTTATGAGGTTTGTCCCAAATCTCATGAGTTGTATGACAATGCATAACCTTCACAAATTTAGTGTTTGCCAAACTACATAAGACAACATTCATAGCTTTTGCATTATTTTCAAATGCTTTCTTTCCATTTGCATCCGTTGGAGGAGTTGTTGGAATTGTATATCCTTTTACAACACTTTGCCATATATCAAATCCAAGAGACATCAAATAAGTGTGCATTCAAGTACTCCAGAAAGCATAGTTAGAACCATTGAATAAGGGAGCTCTGTTTGTAGCAAGCCCTTCATGAGAACCCATGTGTGCTATCAGAATCTACCTCCAAGCATTTACGCTTTTAATTTGAAGAAACTTGTCTCTGATACCAAGTGAAGAGCACCCAAAAAATATTAAGAGTGAGGGGGTGGGGGTGGAGGAGTGAATCAGTATTTTAAAACTTTAAAACTTAAATCATCAGAATCAACAATAGAAATAGTAAGAGCAACTATCAACATGAATAATACCAAATTTCATGTGGAAAATCCTTTCGGGTAGAAAACCATGACAAAACTATAGCTTTCATTAACCACAAATGGGCACCAACCCAAATTACAAAAGTGAGCACCAACTTTGAATAGTTGAAGCACCCATTCTAGTGTGAGCGCCAACTGACTTAGTATCTTCTCAACACTGCAATTCTGTTTTCAAAACCAATTTGTCCAACACATGCCTCAAATCAAAACGCAAAGGAAGAGACCTTAAGATTTTTTGAACAACCATAGATTCCTCAACCTTCTCTCCTAGGCCTTTGATTGTGTTGACAACTTTATCTACACGCAGAAAATATGCAACAACATTTTCTTCTTCTAGCATCTTTAGACTCTCAAAATGTCTTCTATGTGTTTGAAGCTTTGCCTTCTTGACTTTATCATCTCCTTCATATGTTTTTCTGAAATTTGTCCCAAATTTCATGAGTTGTATAACAATGCATAACCTTCACAAATTTAGTTTTTGCCAAACCACATAAGACAACATTCATAGCTTTTGCATTATTTTCAAATGCTTTCTTTCCATCCGCACCCGTTGGAGGGGTTGCTGGAATTGTATATCCTTTTACAACACTTTGCCATATATCAAATCCAAGAGACATGAAATAAGTGCGCATTCAAATGCTCCAAAATGCATAGTTAGAACCATTGAATAAGGGAGCTCTGTTTGTAGCAAGACCTTCATGAGAAGCCATGTGTGCTATCATAATCTACCTCCGAGCGTTTAAGCTTTTAATTCGAAGGAACCTATTTATGATACCAAGTGAATTAGTATTTTAAAACTTTAAAACTTAAATCATCAGTGTCAACAATAGAAACAGTAAGAGCAACCATCAACATGAATAACACCAAATTTCACGTGGAAAATCCTTTTGGGTAGAAAACCACAACAAAACTATAACTTTCATTAACCACAAATGGGCACCAACCTAGATTACAAAAGTGAGCACTAACTCCCCTGAAGCACCAACTTCGAATAGTGGAAGCACACACTCCAACGTGAGCACCAACTCACTTAAAATCTTCTCAACACTGCAATTCTGATTTGAAAACCAATTTGTCCAACACGTGTCAAATCGAAACGCAAAGGAAGAGACCTTAAGATTTTTTGAACAACCATAGACTCCTCAACCTTCTCTCCTAGGCCTTTGATTGTATTGACAACTTTATCTACATGCAAAAAATAAGCAACAACGTTTTCTTCTTCTTGCAGCTTTAGACTCTCAAAATGTCTTCTATGTGTTCGAAGCTTTGCTTTCTTGACTCTATCATCTCCTTCATATGTTTTTTGGAGTTTGTCCCAAATCTCATGAGTTGTATCACAATGCATAACCTTCACAAATTTAGTTTTTGCCAAACTACATAAGACAACATTCATAGCTTTTGCATTATTTTCAAATGCTTTCTTTCCATCTGCATCCGTTGGAGTAGTTGCTGGAATTGTATATCCTTTTATAACACTTTGCCATATATCAAATCCAAGAGACATCAAATAAGTGTGCATTCAAGTACTCCAGAAAGCATAGTTAGAACCCTTGAATAAGGGAGCTTTGTTTTTAGCAAACCCTTCATGAGAACCCATGTGTGCTATCAGAATCTACCTCCAAGTGTTTAAGCTTTTAATTAGAAGGAACTTGTCTTTTATACCAATTGAAGAGCACACAAAAAATACTAAGAGTGGGGGGTGGAGTGAATCAGTATTTTAAAACTTTAAAACTTACATCATCAGAATCAACAATAGAAATAGTAAGAGCAACCATCAACATGAATAACACCAAATTTCACGTGGAAAACCCTTTCAGGTAGAAAACCATGACTAAACTATAGCTATCATTAACCACAAATGGGCACCAACCTAGATTACAAAAGTGAGCTCCAATTCACTAAGAGCACTAACTCCCCTAAAGCACCAACTTCGAACAGTTGAAGCACCCACTCTAGCGTGAGCACCAACTCACTTAGAATCTTCTCAACACTGCAATTCTGATTTCAAAACCAATTTGTCCAACACATGTCTCAAATCAAGAGAAAATCTAACACTACATTACATAAGGAAGACTTCACCATTTTGTGAATGTCGATGAGGACAAAAATTCAGTTCCAAAGCAGATAAAGCTACACCCAGAAGAATATAACAACAGAATCAGATTCTTGAGAAACACTTATATCAAATCTTCGATATGAAAGAGGATGCCATACTAAGCAACACAAATTTCTCCAATCTAGCCCAGAACGACAACCACATTGAATCGATGTATTTGTATGACTGTTGGCATAACAACGAACACCTCTGGAGTGCCTTTGATTAAATTGATTTTCAGGCCCCAGACTTAGCCATTTCTCTGTTCTGCCATTTGACGCTTCAAACTGCCGTTGACGATGAACGGTAAACCCTGCTAACTGAATGGTAGGCTCACTGCATGACTGGAAGTATTCCGCATCGAACGACTGTATGGAGGCACTAGAGAACTGCATTAAGAACCCCAAAAAGAAGATCGCCTGTGGCCTCTGAAGGCTCAAACACCATTTTATCAAAAGTGCAACATTCAACCAGATAGCCTACTTTGACCCGTGATACCAAGAGCTGGAATGCTCCAATTCGTGCACCATCAGTCTCATGGCGTAACTAGAACAACTTACGAGAGATGTTTTTGGAGGTGTCGAAGCAAGAAAACTGCTTCTAAGACCTCAAAGAGACGATAGCCTTTTTAAAATAAAATATACGCTCCACACTTGGTCATTTTCCGGATGTCTTCACTTTTCAGCATTCTACAAATACCTCGCATGTATGAGCATTTGCCAAATCCCGGAGGTTGACGGTTGGGCTCGTTGGATAGTTGGAGTAATTGCGCACAAGTCTCGTGAAGACTGTGAAAGCTAAAAACTCCATTTGATAGGCCTAAAGGCTGGGTGCCCTTGGCCTATAGAGGCTATAGTGTGAATACTACGTTTCTCCACCCTCTGATTTACGTGCCTGGTAGGGTCTCTTCCACGGTCACTCAGAATGTTGGATTGACTAGCTGACTGGTGTGTTGCGAAGCTAGACTAGATTAGCAAAGATCTCAGGAAGACCACATCTGCAAATACCATCATCTGATGAGCCATATTCAGGTGCGCGCCTGGGCTACAGGGGCTCAAAAGTTGGATACTGACCATCTTCTGTAACATGCAAGCTCAGGTACCCTCAACTTTTGACCTCAGCAACCAGAGTTCTGCAACTCAGATGACTTCGCCGGATAAGTAAACTAATTCTGAAGAGATTGACTACATCTGCAAGCAAAAATAACAAGATCTGGGCCCTCAAAGAGAAGGGCACCCCGGGGCTACAGGGGCGCAAGTCTTCATTTTGCTGAAAATTTTCATTAATTTGATCTCTGAAATCACCCTTCTGGCCATTGATTTGACCATGCATGAGTATACTTTTGTTGTGAAATGCTTCTCCATCATGATATGCCTTGTTCTGAATCTCAGGTTCAAGTCTTGAGCTCCAGGTAATCACCAACTACTGCTGACGACTGACATGACACTGACCAAAGTCCATATTTGAGTAGCCCAAAAACTTGTATTTTGACATCATTTAGCAAGGTTTAGACTCTTTTAAGCAAAATGCCTTAATGAAACAAAAAATTTGGTTTGGGTACAACAATGACCAACATCACTTCTAAATCGAATCAATGGAAAACCATCCCACTAACAGTGCACAACACATACGCATACCAGTCTTGTTAACAACCTATACCAAGAATGAATATAGCAATGGAATAAAGGCTCACGACTTCATGAACAAGTTTCAGGATAACTCAGAACCACTTACCATCACACACCCGCTCCATACTATCTAAAAGTATGTCTCCCTTTTAGAATGGGAGTCTGTAATGTCCCCTTCCTAGGCAGTTCAGGTGATTCAGGGGTTAGCCTATCATTTTGACCCTCGTAGGCTGACAAATGTGTTTAGAGGGTTGCTTTTGGCAGTTATCTTGCGTTTTGGGACATTACTCCATAAGTTGATTCAGGTTTGGGCCTTGGCAGAGACTCACAAAGTGATATTCAGGCACTTACTATTTATAGTAAGTCAGGCAGACAGGGGTTACTATTTTTGGCAGGGCACCTGGTTCAGTTGGTCATCTCAGTTTCGACCCAGTTTGACAATTTGATGAGCAAACAATGAATATTGGAGCATTTGATAATTATTAAAAGATTATTAATTTGACTTTATAATATAAAGTCACTTTAATGAAATATTTAAGTATTAATTAATGGCGAATTATAAAGTATTCAATACTTTATAATTGAGGAGCAATATTAATATTAAATGAGTTTTAATACTTATTTATAAGGGACGCCATTTATTAATGAATTTGCCTAAGTCTCAAAAAGGGCGAATTAATGATTTATTAAATGCTTAATAATTTGCTTTTTTGGGTCGACTTATTGAAGAGAATAAATATAATTCATCAAAGACAAATCAAACTTCATTGTGAATTATTCTAATTTGTCTTATTTTCTCTCTGAGAACATTGGGGTTTGTGAAACAAGGGTTTTTGCAAATTCGTTTCATCATTTGATTTTGGAGAACGTTCTCTCTTCAGAATCAGGCATACTGAGGCTGTGAAAGATCAATTGAAGCTTGTCTATTAGAGTGGCTTCATTCAGATGTCACAACAGAGCATATTGTGAAGTTTATATTCAGAGTTTGATTCGATTTTCATCAGGGAAGAGATATTCTTGTACGGCTGGTCAAATCTTATATCTGGCACGATTTCCAAAAATTGTATGTATGTATTTATTGCTGCTGTCAAGCTGTACCACAGCTAAAAGGACGTCTTTCTTCTTTTGGAACAAAATGCCTTGCTTTTTAGTTCTTCTTTGGTACCAGTGTTGGCGCCTTGACTTCTGGAGGTGTTATCATTCATTATTTGGTGGGAGAAGGCTCTCTACAAGCTGGCCGTACCATCTCTGTCCTTCTACAGGCGGCTGCAAGTGTTACCAGGTTTTTGAAATAAATCTAGTTTGCCTTTTTGATTGCATGTTAGCTATTCCACATTGTAATCAAATAATGGTTAGAATAAACTCAATCGCCATTGTCCAGATGATAGTTTGCTTCTTGATATATGTTTTCAGTATTTTAATTTGATTTAGCTTCTATTTTCTTCAAAAATCGCATAAACTCTCTTATTGCAAAAATTACAAAAGAATCACAAAAACCTCAAAACGTCAAACAAACTTCATTCAAGCTTCAGTCAGGGGTTCAGAGACACCTGGTCTCTTACAGTGGTATCAGAGCACAGTTTTCTTACCATCCTGTGTTTTTTAAGACAAACTTATGCTTTTTCATGAGTAGAGACATTATATTCTACAACAAGGGTAGAGGAACAGGCAGAGTAGAGGATTGGACAGGTCCACCTATTCCAGAAGGTGAGACAGTATCAGGGGTTCTGGGTATACACACATACAGTTCTAGCAGCAGTGAGAACAGTATTACCACACTCATGGCAGATCGTGAGACTCCGACAGAGTCAGGGAAATAACCTATCGAGGGTGAGATGTTCGAGACTGAGTTTAGACAGAGACATGACAATATGATGGACATGATGTCTCAGTTGATGGGTACGATGAGGCAGTATGTTCTGCCTCAGCAACATTACATACAGGTAGGACAGACCAGCAGGACTGCAGGCATAGACCAGCCACAGGTGTTAGTATAGCAGTAGTCGTCACCCATCATTCATGAGCGTAGGCCTGGACAACCTACCTTTATTACTAGGGAGGCACCTCCAACTCCGGAGGCAGAGCAACAGGGTCACCAGCCAGAGTTTTAGCCATAGCATGGTACATCAGTGGCCGACGTGACCAGATTCTTTGGAGAGTACTCGACATTGGCTCCTGAGATCAGGCAGTCGTCGTCGTTTCATGAGTTCATGGATGTGCATAGACCCAAGGGTGGAGGTAGATTTGAGCGTAGAGCTCCTTAGTACCAGCCACCACCACAGGTGAATAGGGATCTTCAGCATGCAGTGAGCATTATCTTGCTTTATTTTGATGGCTCGGAGAAGAGTTCGGCGAGGTGTTGGGTACAAAAGTTAGACAATTACCTATCATTGAGATCTATGCAGGAGGACGAGGCCATTAAATTTGCCACGCTACATCTTGATGGATTAGCACGACTGGTGGCATCACTACATGTACACATTGGGTCATCACATGGTTACTACTTACCAGGAGTTCATGAATAGGCTCATAGAGTGCTTTGATAAGAAGGATCCAGAACTTTACTTTAGAGAGCTAGCTCAGCTCAGGCAGACAGGTAGTTTGGATGCCTACATTGGTGAATTCCAGAGGGTTGTAGTCATGGTGACAGGTATTTCGAAGAGAAGACTTGTCATTCTATTTATCGAGGGATTATATGAGCCGATGAGAGGTTGGGTTAAGGCATTTGATCCTCCTACTTTTCGTGAGGCCATGAGGAAGGCACGCAGTATGGAGCTTGCAGCACCTCGCAGCAAGTTCTCTTCAGGCTCATCATCCTATTCGAGGCCTAACAGATCATTTGATAAGAATAGAGCATTTGAGAAGAAGAAGGATCCACCTGATCCACAGAGAAGGAATGCACCACCTTTTGACAGGGAGACATTGAATGATTTATGAAAGAAAAAGTTATGCTTTTGGTGCAAGGCACCTTACGATGAAAAACATGTATGCCCTCTTCGTCCTAAGGCCAAAAGTAACCATATGGAGTGGTTTTATGAAGGAGAAGAGCAATCTGATTTGTCAGACCAACAAGCTGATTCAGAGCATTCAGATGATGAAAGGTCAAAAAATGATAGTAAGAATGAGCGAAGAAAGAAGTTACAGGAGGAACACTTGACTAGTCTTCAGAGAGATGGATCTTTTAGGCTACTTGGGCTCCTAGCAGGTCAGAAAGTGATTACTCTACTTGACACTGGTGCCACTCATAACTTTATAGATGCATGTTTGGTAGTGAGACAAGGCATATAGACTGAGGAGTTTGAGGGTATTCGAGTCAAGGTGGCTGATGGGTACACCCTGAAATGTGATAGGAGAATAATAGATCTTGCGATGCGGCTTAACAACTATGAGTTCAAGGCTGAATTCTACGTTGTGAATATGGGAGATACTGATGTGGTACTTGGGATTGCATGGCTTCACGATTTGGGTGAGTTCACACTCAATCTTTGAGACATGGAGATGAAATTCAAGGTAAACGGGAAACCACATGTCATAAAAGCGATTAGAGAAAGTAATTTGAGAGTGGTAACTTTCAGACGGATGGAGAGGCTCATTCGTCATGATATGGTGGATTGGGCTGCAAAGTGTATGTTGTTACCAGCACAATAGGAGCAGCAGAAGGTTGAGTACCATCCTGACATTCAGGAATTGATGACTAAACACTCTAAAGTGTTTAGTGACATTCCACCTGGCAGACCTTCGGATAGGGGCATCGAGCACATTATCGAGTTGGAGAAGGGCGCAAAGCCCATTATGATCACACCATACAGACATCCAAAATGCCTCAAGGATGAAGTAGAGAAAACAATCAGTGAGTTGTTGGCTATGGGGCATATCAGACCTAGCAAGTAAGCTTTTGCTTCATCGGTAGTATTGGTGAAGAAAAATGATGGGTCACTACGGATGTGTATATATTACCGCCAACTTAGTAAGAGAACAATAAAAAACAGGTACCCTATACCCCGCATCAATCAGTTGATTGATGAGTTGCACGGTGCTATCTTCTTCACGAAGATTGACTTGAGGTCCGGGTACCATCAGATTTAGATGAGGGAGCAGGACATAGAGAAAACCGCTTTCAAGTGCCATTGTGGTCACTTCGAGTTCTTCGTTATGCCTTTCTAACCAACGCCCCTGCTACCTTTCAGGCTACAATGAACAGAGTTTTCAGTTCTCAGCTGTGGAGATATATGTTGGTCTTCTTCGATGACATTTTGGTGTACAATAGGTCATTGGAGGAGCATTTAGCTCACTTGGATACAGTTCTGGGTATTTTGGCTGAGGAGTCCTTGTATGCCAAGGAGTCCAAGTGTGAGCTAGGCATGGCTGAGTTGTTGTATCTTGGGCACATCATCAGTGCCAAGGGAGTCAGTATGGACCCTAAGAAGGTCTGAGCTATAGTAGAGTGGCAAGTACCAGAGAACCTTACCCAACTCAGAGGGTTCATTGGGTTGTGTGCTTTTTACATACGATTTGTTAGTGGGTTCTCATGACACGTCGCACCCCTTACTGATCTAACAAAGAAAGGGGCATTTGCTTGGTCAACGCAGGCTCAGGAGTGTTTTGACAGATTCAAGGTGATTATGACTTAGTGTCTAGTTCTAGCACTACCAGACTTTACAAAGTCTTTTGATTTGTATTGTGATGCCTCAGGAGAGAGCATTGGTGCCGTATTGATGCAGGAGAGACACCCTATTGCTTTTGAGAGTAGGAAGCTTAGGGGTCCTAAGAGATTTTATAGCATTTATGACAAGGAGATGTTAGCCATTATGCACGCTTTGGCTAAGTTCAGGCTATATCTGGTGGGTAGTAAATTCAGTGTGCGTACAGATCATAATAGCCTGAAACAATTCCTTGGGCAGCGAGACTTAAATGAAAGGCAACAAAAATGGGTCAGTAAACTGCAATCGTATGATTTTGATATCACTTTCATTAAGGGGAAGCAAAATGTTGTAGCTGAAGCATTGTCTTGCAGACCTCAGTTGAATGCTATGGCACATATCTCTGAGGATTGGAGGCACATGATTATTGCAGAGTATGCTAAGAACCAATGGGCCTCTAGCATTGTTGACGAGACAGAGCAAGATAGTAGATACACCGTTGTGAATGACTTGATCATTTACAAGGGACGGATTTTTTTGGTTCCTAATTCAGAGTTGAAGGATACAGTTTTGAAAGCCTTTCATGATCTTCCTATGGCGGGCCAACCCGGTTATTTCAAAACATATAAGCTCGTACGAGAACGGTTTACTTGTAAAGGGCTAAAGACTGATGTTCTTCAATATGTACGAGAGTGTTTTGTTTGCCAGCAGAACAAACAGGAACACACATATCCTGCTGGATTGCTTCAGCCACTTCCGATACCTGACAGGAAGTGGGAATGTTTATCAATGGATTTTATCACGGGCTTGCCAAAAGCCCAAGGGAAAGATTGTATTTACGCGGTTGCTGAACGACTGACAAAATACGCACATTTTTTTCCGATCACCACTACATTCATAGCATCGCAAACTGCAGAGCTCTTCTTCAGAGAGGTATTCAGGTTACATGGTTTGCCTCAGACTATACTCAGCGATAGAGATAGTCGGTTCATGAGCAACTTTTGGCAGGAGTTGTTCAGGCTTTGTGGAACCGAACTGATACCTAGTACTAGCTACCATCCACAGACAGATGGGCAGACGAAGATCGTCAATAAGTGGGTGGAAGGATATCTGCGTAATTATATAGCTGGACAATAGAGAGCTTGGGTGAGGTGGATAAACCTTTGTGAGTATCGTTATAACTCTACTCACCACATGAATATACAGATGACACCCTTTATGGCATTATATGGGTATGAGGCGCCTAACCTTTTGGATTTGGTGTTGAGTGATAGCAGAGTGCCCAACGCAGGTGATATGATGCAGGATCAGTAGGATATTATGAGGTCTCTCAGAGACAATATTCAGCGGGCACAAAATCAGCAGAAACAGTATGCTGATCAGAAAAGCGTTGAGCATTCCTTTGTAGTGGGTGACATGGTGTATCTCATGTTACAACCTTACGTCAGTCCACTCTGCGGAAGAGTGGTGCAAAGAAGTTGAAACCTCGTTACTATGGTCCATTCAAAGTCATTAGACGAGTGGGCGAGGTTGCATATGAGTTAGATTTACCGGCGGATAGCAGGATTCACAATGTGTTTCACGTTTCTCGCCTGAAGAAGGAGTTGGATCAGGCTGTGATTCCCTGTCCAGTATTGCCACCCCTTGATGATGAGGGGAAGTTGATATTAGTGCCTGAGGCCATCCTCGATGTTAGAGAGAGACATCTTCGGAGGCAGGTCATCAGAGAGTATTTGATTAAATGGAGAGACTTGCCGGTTGAGGATGCTACATGGGAGTCAGAGGAGATTTTACAGCATCCGGAGTTGAGATTGCTTGAGGACAAGCAATTTCAGGGAGGGCGGACTTTAATGTCCCCTTCCTAGGCAGTTCAGGAGATTCAGGGGTTAGCCTATCATTCTGACCCTCATAGGTTGACAAATGTGTTTAGAGGGTTGCTTTTGGCAGTTATCTTGCGTTTTGGGACATTACTCTATCAGTTGATTCAGGTTTGGGCCTTGACAGAGACTCATAGAGTGATATTCAAATCAGATTTGGAGATCATTCTTGGAGGCAATCCTTGGGCATGCATTGATCATCATTGGATTGGGAATTGTCCATGAGTGATTCCGTGATGGAGATCAATTTGTGCTTCATTGTTGTTCATTGGCAAAGAGGAGCAGATATCTTTATCAGGTTTTCTTACCAGATTTGAAGGAGCGCTTATTGGCAAGCTTTGGGAGGCATATTGGCTAGGGTTTAATCTTTCTGTTGGAGTGCCACACTTTGGAGGTTCCTTTTTATCATTCGAGGGTGAAAATTGCATGTAAATTGGTATGTATAAGCTCTCTGTTTATAGCAGATCATAACTGGGCATGTTTGGCATGTTTGCTCAAGATATTTTGATGTATTTGAAGGCTTCACATTTCTGAAATTGTAGCAGCAGTCTTCTGATCTGAATTTCCTGTCGTTTTGGTCATATTTTGGGGTTGAATGTAGTGTTCCACCACTTTGCGGATTGGGTTTGATTGTGATTTTGTAGGTCTGATTTTTGTTTTTAATTGGTATTCTTTTTTTTTTTTTGTGTTTTTGCATTTGATGCCAATAATGCTAACAATACTAACAAGCATTTACATACAATAGGAACTATAAATAAACTAATCTACTAAGACAATTTGAGTAATGACTCAATTTAGGTGGCAAAGATACTTTCTTCATTACATAATAGATTGCATACAACATATAACATACATCTTTACAAAAGCTAGATATATCTTCTACTAAACTTTAACTTACAGCCTTGTAACTCAGTGAATAGTGACTTGCTACAACACCAAACCCCCAATAAGTGCTTACAACTTTCGAATGACGAGCTTCTCCCACCAAAAGACGAATTGGGAAGCTTCTCAGGGTAAGGGCGCCCCTTTTTGAAGTGATTGCAGCCACTATAAGGAGGCGGTTTTTTTTTAAGGTGATTCAAACCCTCATAAAAGGGAAGCTGGCTGTAGGTGCAAAAATCAGCTCCAAAATCATCCAAAATGCGAACAGCTCCCTTGTAGATGAAAATGGAGTCAATGGCAGCAAATTCCCTTTCAAAAGATAGCTCTAATAACTTGCAAACAGCAATATATGGCTCCAAATGAAGTGACCAAACTCAAATCAACAACCTTAAGGTGGTATTTCACGCCCTCAAGCAGCTCGTAAACGAACAACAAGCCCCCTGCAGGCTCACCCATTTCAGAAATCAGGAAACCCTAGTTTTCCCTCTCTCTCAAACTCCAAACTCACAAGTCAAGCAAGCAAAATAACTCCAAAACATGAGGGGGTCGAACTTCTCCTCTTTCTTTTATAATTTTACATTGAAATCACTATTCATTAAAGGGAGTACTATTCACTTAAGTTATAACTTTTTTCACTTTAGTAATGAATAGTAACACTGCAAATTCACAACCAAGTGCCCGTTCAAGTGACCCTTGATCCAAAACCATTAGCCTACGAGGGTCAACGTGATAGGCTAATCCTCTGATTCTTGGAAGATTAATTAGAAGGGGACATTACAGTCCGCCCTCCCTGAAATTGCTTGTCCCCAAGCAATCTCAACTCCGGATGCTGTAGGATGTCCTCGCTCTCCCATGTAGCGTCCTCTACTGGCAAGTCCTTTCATTTAATCAGGTATTCCCTGATGACCCGTCTTTGCAACTGTCCGTCCCTGACTTCCAAGATGGCTTCAGGAACCAAAATCTATTTCCCCTCATCATCTAGGGGTGGTAAAGCTGTAGAAGGAACAAAACAATGTCCGAACGCCGTCTTGAGTCGCGATACATGAAATACATTGTGGACCTTGCTATTTGCCGGTAGATCCAACTCATAGGCCACTTCGCCTATCTGCCTGATGATTCTAAAGGGTCCATAGTACCGAGGCTTCAGTTTCTCTGCACCACTCTTCCCAAGAGTGGACTGACAATAGGGCTGTAGCATCAAATACACCATGTTCCCAACCTCAAAAGAACACTCTACTCTCCTTTGATCTTCATACTGTTTTTGTTGATTCTATGCCTTCTGAATGTTCTCACAGAGTGCTCTCATAATGTCATGATTCTCTTGTAAAAGATCCCCAACATTGGGTACTCTGCTGTCACTTAACAATAAATCAAGCAAGTTCGGCGCCTCGTACCCATATAATGCTATGAATGGGAACATCTGAATTGACATGTGGTGAGTGGCATTATAACAGTACTCACAAAGATGAATCCACTTCACCCAACCCTTTTGTTTCCCTGCTATATAGTTTCGAAGGTATCCTTCCACCCATTTATTTACAATTTCCGTTTGACTGTCTGTCTGCGGGTGGTAGCTAGTGCTCGGAGTAAGCTCGGTCCCACAGAGCCTAAATAGTTCTTGCTAGAAGTGACTCAAGAACCGACTGTCCCTGTCGCTGACAATGCTTCGAGGTAGCCCATGCAACTTGAATACCTAACGGAAAAACAACTCTACAACCTGCGTAGCTGAATATGTAGCTGCTATCGGGAAAAAGTGAGCATATTTAGTGAGGCGATCAACAACTACATAAATACAGTCTCTACCTTGGGCTTTCGGCAAGCTCGTAATGAAATCCATCGACAAGCATTCCCACTTCTTGTCCGGAATCGGAAGCGGTTGAAGTAGACCAGCTGGATAGTTGTGTTCCTGTTTGTTCTGCTGACAGACCGAAAACTCTTTGACATATTTGAGGACGTCTGACTTGAGTCCTTTCCAAGTGAAACGCTCCCGAACCTGCTTGTAAGTTTTGAAATATAAGGGATGTCCGGCCATAGGTACATCATGGAAGGCCCTTAATATCTTGTTCTTCATTTATGATCCTGGGGTCAAAAAGATCCTACCTTTGTAAATGATAAGATCATTTACAACTGAAGTTGTCTTGTATTGAACCCTCAGCGATGTCGGAATCCCATGAGTCTTTGGCATATTCTGCGATAATCAGGAGTCCAAACGAATGCCCCTTTCCTTGTTAGGTCTGTAAGTGGTGCTGCATGATGTGAATACCTGCGGACAAAATGGCAGTAGAAACCACACAAGCCCAAAAATCCTCGAAGCTGATTAAGATTCTCGGGAGTCGGCCACTCAATCATAGCTTTGACCTTGTTGGAAACCATACGCACACCCTTTGCACTGATAATATGGCCCAAGTACAACAACTCAGTCATACCCAATTCACATTTTGATTCCTTGGCATACAAGGACTCGCTATCTAGAATACCCAGTACTTTATCTAGATATGCAATATGGTCATCCCAAGCCTTGCTGTATACCAAGATGTCATCAAAGAAGACAAGAACGAACCTCCTCAATTGTGATTGGAAGATCCTATTCATAGTGGACTGGAACGTAGCGGGTGCATTTGTCAGCCCAAATGGCATAACCACAAACTCAAAGTGTCCACAATGACAACGGAAAGCTGTTTTCTCAATGTCCTGTACCCTCACACGAATCTGATGATACCTTGACCTCTAGTCTATTTTTGAGAAGCAAGCGGCACTGTGTACCTCATCTATCAGCTCATCAATCCGGGGAATAGGATACCTGTTTTTTATTGTCCTTTTATTCAGCAGTCTGTAGTCAATGCACATCCGCAAGGTACCATCTTTTTTCTTTACTAATACAACGGATGAGGCGAATGGTGACTTACTAGGTTTGATGTGTCCCATAGCGAGCAGCTCCTCAATAGTTTTCTCTATTTCATCCTTAAGTCGCTTAGGATGCTTGTAAGGTGTGACAATTACGGGCTTTGCACCCTCTTCCAGCTCGATGATGTGCTCAATACCACGGTCCGGTGGTCTACCCGGTGGGATCTCAGTGAACACCTTAGCATGTTTGATCCTCAAGTCTTGTATGTCGGGATGATAAACTTGGATTTGCTGCTCCTCTTGTGATGGCATCAACATACACTTAGCTGCCCATTTGATCATGTCGTGTCGCATGAGTCTCTCTATTCTACTGAGAGATATCATTCTGAAATTGCTATCTCAAATGGCTTTCAACACATGGTTCCTTCTGTCCACCCTGAATCTCATCTTCATATCCTGAAGGTTAAGGGTAAACTCTCCAATGTCATGAAGCCATTTCATCCCTAGGACCATATTGGTGTCTCCCATATTCACCACATAGAAATCTGCCTTAAAGTCACAATTATTTAACCTCATAGGAAGGTCTGCAATCATCCTATCACACTTGAGGGTGTAGCCATCTGCGACCTTCACTCTTATGCCCTCAAATTCTTCAGTCTGTATTCCATGCCTTTCAACTAGCCTTGCATCAATGAAATTATGTGTGGCACCTATATCCAATAAGGTAATGATCTTTTTCCAAACTAAAACCCCTCACATTCTGAAAGAGTCCTCTCGTTGTATGCTTGTGAGACGTGCTTCTTGAAGCTTTACTTCCTACTCCGTCTCGACGCCGTTTTCAATCTCATTCTCAGATTTTTCCACCTCGGATTCCTCATGCTCAGTGTGCTGGTCTGTTTTTTCGGAATTAGAATCCTCATAGTACGCCCACATTATTCGGTTAGCCTTCCCCTTAGGCCTCAGAGGACAGTCGTGGTTTGCATCATAGGGTCCTTTACAATAGAAGCACAACTTCTTATTGCGCAAGTCATCGATAGTTTCTTTGTCTAATGGGGTTGTTGATTTCCCTTTAAAATCTGATTTCTCATTCTTCTTAGAGAATGATTTGCCGTCCTTGTATGAAGAGGATGTTTTAGATCAAGACTTGCTTGGTGGGGTTGCAAGTTCAATGCTTCTCGCTTTTCTCATAGCCTCTTGTAGGGTCAGGGGATCAAAAGCTTTGATCCAACCTCTCAATGGTTCCAGGAGTCCTTCGATGAATAACACCGCCAATCTTCTTTCGGATATGTTGGGAACCATAACTGACAACCACTGGAAATCACTTATATATCCCTCCAAACTCCCAACCTGCTTGAATCAGGCTAGATCTCTGAAATATGTTACGGGATCTTTCCTATCAAAGCGTTCAATCAATCGATCAACAAACTCCTGATAAGAAGTAATATGATCATACTGTAGGGTCACCAACCTGTGGTACCACCAATCGTGGGCTGCTCCCTCTAGATGCAGTGTAGCATACTTAATTGCGTCTGCCTCTGCCTTTGGTCGAAGGTTCAAGAAGGTATCCAACTTATGGACCCAAGACTGAGTTGTAACCATTCCACTGCCATCAAATGTGGGTAACGTGAGTTTGCTGGTGGCATGCTTGAGATCACTGTGTTGATCTCTGTTTTGTCCTCTTGGTCTCCGGGTTGGTTTGTCTCTGTAATGCTCTCTTCTTTGACTCAAGAATCCCTCAAAAAGGTAGGCCGAGTGGGTCTATCTATAGTTCGTGAAGGGGCACAATATGCCCTAGGTGTCCCAGCCACACTCCTGTTATCCTCTGCAACCCGGTTCTGCTGTATCCGTGGAACAAACTGCTGCATCGTTGCTGTGAACCCTTTGAAAGCTCGAGTCATCTGCTCAAAAAGCTCTCTACCATCTCTATCTTCATTGTTTTCCTCATTTCTTCTTTCGTTTCTCGGTGGACCCTCTTCTTCCCTGTCACCCATTTCTGCTACTGGTATATCTTCAAACGGGTTATCCTCCTGCCAATTGTCTACTTGCTCTGCCCTTCTGCGAGTGTAGTACCTAGTATGACCTCTCATGTGAAACGTTGACCCTCCAGCAGAATCAAGGCTCTGATACCACTATAGTGTTCCACCACTCTGCTGATTGGGTTTGACTGTGATTTTGTAGGTCTGATTTTTGTTTTTAATTGGTATTCTTTTTTTTTTTTGATGCCAAGAATACTTAATAATACTAACAACATTTACATATAATAGGAACTATAAATAAAACTAATCTACTAAGACAATTTCAGTAATGACTCAATTTAAGTAGCAAAGATCACTCTTCGTTATCAATGGATTCGCATCCCTGGCTGTCTCAGCTGCATGTCAATCTTACCTAAAATGAATGTATCTTCTCTTCAACCTACATTGTAACTCGATTGAATAGTGGGCTGCTGGGTCTCAAACCAATAAGAGGTCTTCGGCACCGGATGAGACTTCTCCACCAAAAACCAGATTAGGGATTTCATAGGGATGGGGGCGTAACTTTTGGAAGTGATTCTGCGAAGCCACTATCAGGGGTTTTCTTTATGGTGATTCAAACCCTCATAAAAGGGCAGCTGGCTGTAGGTGCAAAAATCAGCTCCAAAATCTTCCAAAATGCGAACAGCTCCCTTGTAGATGAAAATGGAGTCAATGGCAGCGAATTCCCTTTCAAAAGATAGCTCTAATTACTTGCAAACAGCGATATATGGCTCCAAATGAAGTGACCAAATTCAGATCAGCAACCTTAAGGTGGTAGTTCACACCCTCAAGCAGCTCGTAAACGAACAAGCAGCCCCCTGCAGGCTCACCCACTGCAGAAATCAGGAAACCCTAGTTTTCCCTCTCTCCCAAACTCCAAACTCTCAAGCCAAGCAAGCAAAATAACTCCAAAATATGAGGGGGTCGAACTTCTCCTCTTTCTTTTATAATTTTACATTGAAATCACTATTCATTAAAGTGAGTACTATTCACTTAAGTTATAACTTTTTTCACTTTAGTAATGAATAGTAACTGAAAAATATAAATTGACCCCTCCATTTTAAAGACACATGGTCCCTAGACCAAGGATGGTGAAATTAAAGGTGAAGATCATAATTTTAAGCACAAATATCACGCCAAATGCACAAATTCACCCTGTCACTATACTCCAGATATCAACACTGCAAATTCACGACCAAGTGCCCGTTCAAGTGACCCTCGATGGAAAACCATTAGCCTACGAGGGTCGACGTGATAGGCTAATCCTCTGATTCTCGAAAGATTAATTAGAAGGGGACATTACATTGAATCATTGTGTAATTCATTGTACAATCCAACTATGACATTCCCACATGTAATGGCATGATTATTATGATGTTTTTGTTCATGTTAAGTGGCTATTATAAGTGTTTTCAGAATTGCAGAAACTAGGGTTTTTAATTAGATTTGAAAATCAGGAATTTAGGGCAATATCCTATTGTGGGATTTTATAGAAGCAATTAGTTCTCCTTTGATATCGCTTTGGACATCAATGACAATAACATTTCCAACAGTTTCAGGCTTGTAGCAGCCATACGCCATGTCATTTGCAGCCTTACCAGCCATTATTTCAGCCATACCACTGTTGCAGCAGGCCGTACACTTCCTGATTGCTGTGTATCAGCCATTTCAGGCTTAGATCTGCACTTGTCATCATTTACAGAGGTCTAAGGTGTGTTTACAGAGGTGTGATCACTATTTACAAGTGATTGGTAATTTGGTTTGGCATTGAAAAATTTGAATAATTCATTTATGATGAGCTCTGTACCTATTGATGGCATGTAAAAATCAGATCTGGACTTTATGATGGTCTTCTCAGCCTTGTAAATCAGTTCGAGCAGTTGCATATCAATAAAATTGGACTTTGGATCATTTCTATGTTGAAATTTGGCTTGAATCTACATGTTTGATGTGCTCTAGGGTTTGTACAGGCAAGCATAATTGATTTTATTTGGTTCAGACTTACTGTGTGATGTTTCTAAGGTTCAAATTTTTTAAAAAATAAAGATAAAATCAAAATATTGCAAAAATATTTAATTGGGGACATTAATAAAAGTTTCTTCTATCTGACAAATAAATAAATAATGTTTTTATTTTTAAATTCCTTTTCCAACATCAATATAGGTTTTTCTATGATTGATTATTACATAATATTTAATCATGAGCCATTGATGAGTAGTACAAGCAAGCCTAGGGAAGGGGAAAGGAGATGATAAACATTTCTATGTGTCTCAAGGGTAATGCCTTGTGTTATTTAAACACGGAAATGCATTCTAGCTTTAACATGAACTTCTTCTTGCCACAATAACATTTATATAGTATGTAAGTAATAAATGAATCAAGAAGCAAAGATATTAAATCTCCTCCTATTTCATACAAAAGAAACATCTTGTTTCATAGAAGTTTGAGGACCATCTTATTAGGATATTTTATCAGGACATCTATACAACATCAAAACAGATGTTTTGTTAAGACATGCATGCAAAATCACATTAGATATTTCATTAGAATTTCTACACAACATCTCATTACCACATTTAAAATGATCCTAGATAAAAACATAAAGGATTGTTCAACGCACAAAATATGGATATTAATTCCAATTTCCTTCAATGATCTTTATGGTGTAATATGTACCTATTTCAAAAGCTTAACTCATCTTTCTAAGCATCCTACAAAAAAATTCTTTGAATTTCATAAGCATTCTATAGAAGAAAGCACTCATGCAAGTCCAAGCAAAAGGTATGGTTTGAGTTGGTTTTTCAAGCCTAGAAGTTGGTAGATGTTTGCCCAGGTTTTGCTGTGATTATATTTTTGTATGATGTCAATTAGTTGATAATAACGTCTTCTCAGAATGTTATATATGTTATCAATTTGTATTTTACAAAATCCACACAACATAAATAAATTAAGCATATGCCTTCTTTTGTCATGAGTTGTTGGGTTGTTTCAGCTATGTTCACAAACAAAAAACTCTCAAGATTATTAGGAGTCTCCAAATATCTCATCAGCGTGAGTTAAGCATCTCTCACTTGAGTAGGTACCTCAAAATTAATGTGCATACATTGCTTACCAATAAAATGGAACCATTGTAAAGTTCCATCAATCTTGCGCTTAGAAAAAGTTGATGGAGACGTGTTTCATTGTTATTGTTTCTTAGTTGAAGAGTTGTAAGGTAGAAATATCTGATAGTAGGTAAATTAGAGCTATCATCGGCTAGAGAGCTCTATTGGGGAATTTTTTGGTGTGGACTAACTGAATTATCTATTTATCTATATAAGGCATAGAGGAGAGAAATGGAATTTTGAGCTGTAGTAGGAGATATGAATTTAGCTATTTAATTGTATTGAGTGGTTTTAAGTTAGCTTAATTGCTTTGGATAACTAATTCTAATGGTTATGGATTGGATAGTTGATAAACTAAAATGATCGTATCTTGTTACTTCTTAGGTATGTTGAAGGAGGAATGGGTGCCATATCTAATGCAATAGCAAAAGCTGCAAGTGAAGCAGGAGCTAATCTAGTGACTAATGTGGAGGTGTAGTTCCCAATCTTAATGGTTTTGCTTCTCATGTTTTCCATTCATTTATTATGTCTTGGACTGCAAAAGGAAGAGTGCTGATATAATTTTGTATCATTCTTTGCTAGAGTTATCCATATTTATAGTAAATAAATAACATGTAGTTTAAAACAGGGAAACCCTGAGATGCGTTCCCCCCCCAAAATGCCCTGTCCCTGTCCTCGGGGCGTCCCGGGTATTGGGGGATGGCAGGGGACCGTCCCCTTTTTTGCAAAATTTTCAGGAAATGTCCCCGAAACGGGGGGATGTTGTTGACTGGATGGGGGACGGCTGACCAGTTCTGGGGACGGCTAGGGGACTTGGGGACGGCCAAGGGACAGGGGACGGGGACGGCTAGGGGACTTGGGGACGGCTTGGGGACGACCAGGGGACTTGGGGACGGCTAGGGGACTTCTAGGAGTCCCCTGGCCATCCTCGAGACAGTTAGCCATCCTAGAAGTCCCCTGGCCATCGCCAGGATGGTCAACCGTCCCTCGCATCAAAGCATGGTCAAAACAGCAAAAAAAAACACATTTTCATAGCAAGGGAGTGTGAACTTAATTATGTCCACCCATGAAATAAATTGGTGCCACTGCTGCTTGTCTTGAAACTTTGGATAAGTGTAACTGATACAATTATTCAATATTGGTTTATGTACTAAGGTGCCTAGATGAATTCCAGTGAATAACCCAACACTCAGTGCTTGTTCTCAATGCTACTGTGCCTCATAAATAAGTCTCACAGGTCTTACTCTATTGTGAAGATGATACATAGTGGGCCCTGGGACATCTGATCATGCAAAACAATAACATGATAACTGTGCAGATTATTTGCCTAATGCAACTCACTATCATTCTTAGAAGGCTGCACTCCCTTGTTCCAGTTATTGATAAACAAAAAAATTATCATCAGAGTATCTGTTTTCTTTGTTCAAAATCAAGTTTTCCATTGAATAACTTCTAACTTATTCATTAAGATCAATGCATACCCAATAAACCATATCAACTTGAACACAAATGTTATATGTTAATGTTCTATAATGTATATTATGCATGCCTTATCCATGTTATCTATTGAATATTTAACATTTTCCTATATTTTAAAAATTTTCCCTATATTTTTATATAGCTGTCCCCTGCCATCCCTAAATTTGGCCTCAAAAATCGGAAACTTGGGGACTCGTCCCGCCGTCCCTTGCCGTCCCCGTCCCGGAAACTTGGGGTAACCTTGGTTTAAAATGAATGATTGAGCAAAGCATAATGTAATTAGACTGCTTTCTTATTATGATATCAATACTTGTCATGGAAGGGTTACAAACGTTCTTTGTGGTTAACCATCTAATCTTTGATAACTTCATCCTATATGTACTCTTTGGATTGGCACTTTCGGGGATCTCTTGTTTTTGTGCATGCCTGCATATCTTGGGACTCTTGACTAATAGTCTATGACTCTAATTATTTAGGAAAAAGGTTTATTTATATATGGACCTTGATGTTGTGAAGTAAGTGAGTTTTGGAGTTCGATTCGTAGATGGAACTCTATATATTATTGAACATTCAGTATGCTCTATTGGAATCATGGTTTAGTTTTTTCAGCATTCAGTATGCTCTACCTTTTTTCTCAATATGGTACTATAGCTTAAAGGTCTACTCGTCTTCAGAAGCATCAATTGAATTTTATCTTGCTGGCACTATTCACTGAATGGAAGGCATGGAAGAATCTTTCCAACAAGAGGAAGGAAAATAAATTTGTGTTTCAATTTTTCCTTGTTGACTGCTTCCTATGGTGATTTTAAATGCTGTTTTTCTTGCTTTCTGATCAATGCTGACTGATGAAGGGGGATCCATGTATCGGAATATTGAAGAAGATCAATTAGACTAGAGTTTTGCAAATTGTTAATTAAGTGATGGTGTGTGTGGATATAATACTTACGATTCTGAGCAGTTCCTTTGGTCTCATGAGGATGTAACTCATTCCACCCAATACTCACGAGGTAGTATATCAAATCGTGGCAATGGCACTATAACAGATTATGCTAATAATATATATTCTTGAATGTTCAAGCTTCTATCTGCCTTGCTGCCCTATTCAACATGGTAATTATCAGACCAATCTATTGGCAATCAATGATGTCCTTTGACTTGAGCAACCACTTGTGTGCAAGCTCCTTTCGACAATGTGGCAATTTATTGTTTCATTGTGCTTCACAATCCTTATGATTGACCTTTTGAGTCTCCTTAAAAGGCTGCAAACCTAAGGCTGCATCCAGCATCCTCATCCAACTTGCAGATCGCCCAATTATTTGAAGACATGATTTCTTTGGTTCTTGATTTTTAGTGCGAAGCACATGCTATAACCAATTCCAAAGACTGAACAGTAACTGGAAAGGATGCAGCTTGAATTAAAATACTCTCCATCAACTTGGAAGGCAAACAACTTCCTGGCTTGATTCTTTCATCAATTCTCAGGTCTAAGATATTTATGTTATTGATCAGCATGTCCCACACATTGTGTGAATTGTTTAATAACATAGTCTTGGGGTTGATCACATGTTCATGCAGTTCTATTTTAGAAGAAATTCTTCTTTGTGCTGTTTGAGGGTTCTTGAAATGATAGAAATGGTGAAAATAGCCTCCTTCAGCACTGATGCATTTGATAATTCATTCACAGTGATGCTGAAATCTGCTTGCACCTGCAAAATAGAGAAGAGCACAAGACCATGCTTGTATCGTGAACACCAAGGATGAATGTCTGTGATTTTGATCACATAAATCTTGCATATATAGGTGTTTGTTTGGAGCTCTTGCTTGCTTTAAATCTTTGTTTTGTTTTTAGGCTGACTTGGCAAGAGTATGGTGCCACCTTTTGTGTCTAAAACATGGCTGACTTGGCAAGTTGACATACCCAAGAGAGATTTCCATTAGAACTTAATATAGGCAGAAGTTTTGAATATTTTTGTTGACTTCATGACTTGGGTGGAAAATTTTTAATGGTTGAACCCAATCAAAATGTAATGTCCCCTATCTAGGCCTAGTTAGTTGGTGATCGTTAGGCTATCTATCAGGTTCCCGTAGGCTAATGTGGTTGGTTAGAGAACTCCATGGTTCTTGGAGTTGTTGCAGTTCTGTTCCTTCAACATTTTCATGGTTGGCTTTGAGCTCGGTTTTTAGTATGTTTCGTCTTGACGCTTTCGTAAGCATTTTTGGCCACCTGGCCTAAGCTCCACATCTTTTGGAGCCCATATCTATTTATATTAAGTCACTGTTTCAACTTCAGTCATGTCTCTTCATCTTCAGTAACACCCGACACATCCAAATTTGATATCTGATGCTTTGTTGTGGTTTCCATAAATTAAGTGGGTGATTTTAAATAAAATGCATATAATGTAATATTTTTCTAATTAGTCTTCCGAGAATCAAAGGGATTAGCCTATCACGTCGCCCCACGTAGGCTAATGGTTTTGGATAGAGGGTGACTTGGACGGGCACTTGGTCGTTAAATTGCAGTGTTGATAACCAGAGTATGGTGACGGGGTGAATTGTTGCATTTGGCATTATACTTGTGCTTAAATTTATGATACTCACCTTTTATTTCACCCCCTTTGGCCTAGGGACCAGGTGTCTTTAAAATGAAGGGGTCACTTTATATTTTTCAGTTACTATTCATTCATAAAGTGAAAAAGGTCATAACTTAAGTGAATAGTGCTCACTTTATGAATAGTGATTTCAATGTAAAATTATAAAAGGCAAGAGGAGAAGTTCGACCCCCTTATGCTTGGAGTTATTTTCTTGCTAGGTAGTGAGTTTGGAGTTTGAGGAAGAGGGAGACTAGGGTTTCCTGATTTCTGCAGTGGGTGAGCTTGGAGGGGGCTTGTTTTTCGTTTATGAACTGCTTGAGGGTGTGAAATAACACCTTAAGGTTGCTGGTCTGAGATTGAATGCATGTTTTTGGTTACATTAGGAGCTGTTGGCGAAGTTAAGAGCTGATTTTTTGAGTAGAGATTGCTGCCATAGACTCCATCTTTCATTTCACAAAAGCTGTTCGCATTTTGGAGGGTTTTGGGGCTGATTTGTGCAGCTACAGCCAACCGTCCCATTCATGAGGGTTTCATCATCAACAGTAAAAGAAACACTTCTTCTAAGAGGCTGCAATCTTACCTAAAGGGGGCGCCCCAGCTCTAGGAAGCTTCCCAATTTGGTTTTTGGTGGGAAAAGCGTGGCTTTCGAAAGTAGTGAGCACTTATTTCGGGTTTGGTATTGTAGCAAGTTACTATTCACAGAGCTATAAGGCTGTAAGTTAAAGTTTAGTATAAGATATATTTAGCTTTCAATCTGATGTAAGTTGTATGTTGTATGCATTTTATTATGTAATGAAGAAATCATATTTGGCTTCTAAATGAGCATTTTACTCGGTGTATCTCAGTAGATTAGTTTATTAAAAGTTTCTACTTCATGTACATGCTCTTTAGTACTTATTTAGCATTCTTAGCAAGCAAACTCAAAACAAAAAAAGACGAAACCTGAAACCAAAACAAAAAACAGACCTACAAATCCAGTGAAAACAAATCAGCAGAGTGGTGGAACACTACACTTGAGCATTTATTTAATGTTATAAGGTGACTTTTTAAGTTGGCGCCTAGGGGACATAAAGTAAGTATTCAAAAGTGAAGTTAATGTCTTAAGGGTGGCATCCAATGGGAGACACAAGGGGTATTTTAAAATAAAGTAAATATTTTATTTTTCCAAGGAGGGCGTGGTGTTTGGGGGAGATTATTAAAAGTGTTTTGGAGCTCATTTGTTTCTATGCTAGAGTATTTGATAACAGGATGTTCCTGGTTTGAATTGTAATCATCCAAGGGCTTTGTGAGGGCGAAAACCCTCATAGAGGACTCAGGACATCATCTGCGGGGGTGAAAGATCCTCCTTGGTTGGTTTGTAGGTGGTTTCATTCAAGAACTATGCATAGGCTTCATTGTTGGGAATTTCCTAATTTGAATAGAAGGGTATATTTGCAATTTTGTGAAGTCTTGCCAGGCAAGACAAAATTGATAGATTTTTGTAGAGGGTTGCCGAAAGACAATTTATCTATTATTTTCTAAGGTTTACAGGAAGTTTATATGCGCCATGAATGGAAAATGAATACAAAGTGGGGAGACTATATGTGTGTGATGCCATTTTATGAAGGTTATTTTGCTGAGCAAAATATTGTTACGGCTGGGTGATCCCATTGAAGGGGTATTTATGTTGGTTGCTGTTTTTTGACACTCCCATGAGGGTCGAACCTTTATAGTAGACATTAGAATCATGGCATGAGACATCTTGGGCAGGGCGCTACAGTTTAAGGTTCGACGCAGAGATTCGAAGTGAATTTGGGCCTCTTTAATATCATTGCTTGGTGTTACAAGCAGGCTGAGGAGGGACGTAGTAACCTAGAGAACCCTTGTAACTGGCACACAATACCTGAGATCATTCCTTGTTAGTCGACTCACTCACAGGTGGCTGGCATGAGATTTGTAGCAGTATTGGGAGGGGATGTGAAGTCTAAAGGAGCAGCTGGAATATTAAATAATGTCAATTGGAGCTCCAATGAAGATTGGAATTGTGACACTAGGCTTGATGACAATACTTGCTGTCGCCAACATGGAGATATGCTGTAGATTTAGGTTAGAATTAATAATATAAATTATTCTCTGTCATTTGTTTATCCAATCAGCAGACTGTAATGTTCTAATCTATTAATTTATATATGTTTTGGGTGCATGCCAACTATTTGTTATAATGCTTCAATAGTCAATGAATGTTTAAGAAGTTTGGGTGTTGAAACTATACTTTAAACCTTCAAATAATCACTCCAATCAGCAGCAAGCAGAATATTTGCATATCTTGATGATTACAAGCTGTTTGATGAAATACCTGTGTGCTAAGATTAGTGAAAGTTGCAGAAATTTGGTTCAAAATTTTGGTCCAGGATAGTACACAAAAGTTCATTTGCAGAACTTAGTGATTGTTTGACCAGCTTGGGTGCATGCCACTAACACATTTGACACTTTTATATGAAGGGGTGGAAAAATGTGATGGTTGAGCCAAAGGGGAAGTGTGCTCAAGTTAACATGCTCAGCAGAGTCACTACTTCATGTTGCCACTTTCCTTTAATGTGCTTTAGACAACTTAAGTGAGGTAAAGTTTTATGTTCGTGTCACCATCTTTTTCAAATGTTGTTAGACAAAGAAACTTGTCAGTTACACCACTTTCACTTTCTGATTGCTGATGGAATTCTATAGTTGTTTAGCCACATCACATGTATGCCCATCTTTAATTTTTTCCAACCTCTATTTATATGGGCAGAAACATGCACCACTTTCACAAAGTTAGGCAGAATTTTAAGACAGCCAAACTATTGCAATTGTGTGCCCTAGTTACATGAAGTATAGATACTAGACCTTTGAGTTGATAGAGTTTTCTTTTACTTGAGCCAAGGTAGAAAAATTGGCCACTTTTGCAAATTTTAAAACTGTAGGCAGAGTTTCCATTTGGCAAAGATACTTAAAATATGCGCTTTTTATGCATTTGACATTTCCATACGTTTCCTTCTTCACCAATGCCATCAACAACCTTTAAATGCCATCATTATTTCAGATTGAGCAGCCGCAACCTCCAGCATCCTATGAAAGTTGTTAGTCAAAAGACAAAGACTATGACAAGACAATCTTGTAAAACTGACCAGGGAGACCATAAATTGAATTGAGTTAGCAGACATTGACGATCAATCCTGATGACACAAGTGTAAAAGGCAAGTACAAACATAGATTTTTGTAGAGTTGCAACATTGTTTTCATAGCTTCAGAGAAAACTCATATTTGCATCCCACTTGAGATGGCTTTGAACTCAGCAATTATCCTGTATTCTGCAGTTCAAAACATTTGTGCATGTTTTCATAGTTAGTTTTTTGTTTGGTCTGTAGTCTTGAGACCTGATTTTTCTTTGAAGTTTATTGATGGAAACTACATTTCAATTATGCACATGCATCATCTGAGCCTTAATTTCTTACTTAATTCACTCTGATATATTAATTCCTTATGTCTTTTTCTCTTTGCATATGGGATAAAATATTTTTGTATATCCAACCTGTGTCCTTTCCTCTTGATGCCATAAAAACTGTAAATATTCACTTAGAAAACTGCTCAGTTTTCTGACATTTGTATTTAAGGTTTACCTATTTATACCTATTGTAACGTAGAGAATAACTCAATGCAAAATAGAAAGGTGTCTCTTTTACACATATGAATATCAAGTTTGAATGCTTGCTCCTATAGCAGGTAGTAGATGAACTCCATATTATATAGGCTTCTGCTTTATGATTATTTGTTCTTGATGTTCAAGAAACAATGTGAGTACATAAATCACTTGCATTTGTCTCATAATAATTCTGGTCAAAACCCCTTGCATACAGGTATGTGTAAGAACTTTGAGACAGCAAATGGAGAAATTTAGGCAGATTGAGTACAGATATAAACTTCCTTATGAAAATATCTGTTGATGGAACTTTTTGAAGATTAAATAGCTACAAGCTGATCAAGATTCAATAAATTCTAAAATTTCTTTGAAAAGGCTCAGAAATTTTACTTAGAACAGTGAGCTTAACCCTTCCCAGTGGATTATTATTAGGATTTTATACCACTTGTGCAATAAAGCTTTAAAGGAAATCATGGCTGCAAAGGAGTAGACGTTGAGGCATGGCCTGGAATGTAGATTTCATGAGAGATAAAACAAACAAAATGAGCCAACTGTGATTCCAATTATTAGTTCTGCTCATCTTTTTCACAAAATTTTCCAATATAAATCACAAATCCTTGTAAGGTCTGTCTATAAAAAAATTCTTGAATATATGGTAGATTGGGAGGCCTCAATGTTCAAAGTGAAATATGTCCAGGGCTTTGGATTGTTTTACTTCTATTAAAAAAGAAAATTTCGGACTTAAATTGATTTCTTGTCTAGATGTCACAAGATAATGTGCTATCCAATCCTTTAGGTGAGAAGCCTTAACTTGGAACGTTGATAAAATATAATTTAAATCTACTTTTAGGGATTTTAGAGGCAAAATTAATTTGCACATTATATATTTTGTATTTAAATCAGTATTCCATGGGGATGCATCCTGAATGATTAGAGTGATTTCCTTGATGATCCGACATCCCAGGAAATTGGGGTCTTGGAGGGGATGTCATTTTTCAAGATTGGACAGCCTGCTCCATTTGGTGCAAACAAATAAAGAAAGAACTTTTTAAGAAAAGAATGCTTAAAAATGTATGTTCCATGGAGTCTTAGGATGGGGGACCAAGGGCTTAGATTTGTGGGTACCATAGGGATGGTGGCAGGATAGTGGTGGGTAGAGGTTTGGGGGCTGAGGTCATGGCAGGTTTGAGGGGCAGTGACACTTGCAGGGGGCTGGGGGTAGAGGCCCCAGTAGGGCAAGGGCTAGTGCAATTTAAGGCCTTCAAAACCACGCAAATGTTGATGACGTATTCCATTTTCACAATTTTATCACTTTGGTTGTTGCAACACAGAGTCCTTGCTATTTCTAAAACTTGTGAGTGATTTGGAATGAGGCTTAGATCATTAGATGCCTATTTATAAGTTTTTTATGAGTGCTTACTGTTTAGGTGGGGCCCATAGACCATTAATGTTAGGGTTTGTGGCATGTAGATTGAAAACACTCTTTGATTTAAAAAATATTAACTTATTTTCATATCATGGGGGACAACTAGAAGTCCCGATGGTTGTCAAGAGACTCCTGGAGTCCCTTGGATGTCTCGTAGTCCCCAAGCTATTCATAAACCAAGGGGATGTCTCGGAAACGTCCTTGTGTTTGGAGTGGAGGTCGTGGAATGGCAGGAGCATGCCACTCCACCCCCCTCCCAAGTCCTCGCATCCCCATGGAATACTACTACATTTCCTTGTCTTGAAAACTTGGATAAGCTCTGATTTACATGCTTAAAAAATGTCCTTGTAAGAGTCTTTAATGTAGTATGCAAATGCAAATTTTTATTGCCTTTGAAGTTGTCTTTGGGATTTATGATGCAATGAGTGCTAAGTGGACCATTCGATATCATGAGAGATGGGTTCTTGTTGAACCACTACTCATGAAACATGGGTCAATGAGTTTGACTTGAAACTACACGGTTGAATCCTGATAGCAATATCATAATTTGACACGCTGTGGAAAATACCTCCTACTTATCACCTTGTATATTGTCAATGAATTCTAAAAGTAACTTAGATTGCACAAATAAAGCAATGTTCCTTTGTATTTTGATGTCAATGATTTCAAAGTTGAAGGATTAGCTTTATCTTTAAGTTCTGTTGATGTTCTTAATTGAAACTTGTGAATTTCAATGCTTCTTATTATCCTTATGTGATTTGGTTAATATTTGATTTATATTTGTAGCTACTTGTTTTGAAAGTTGTGTTTTTTTTAGTTTTTTTTTTTAATTCTTTTAAACATTTCTTTGATTGTCATAGATCTTATCTTTATGGAAGACAACAATAATCAAAATAGGAAAATGATCCCTGCAAACATAATGCTTAAATTTTGACCTTGTTTATTCATATGTAAATGTGGAGATCTATGTGATTGTTTGTAGCTAATAGAATTTAATTACAGTTTGGATTAATCAGGGTTATTGAGCATGTGGAGTTGCAAACTGACACAAGTAAAATATGTGCAGGGTTGACCGTTGGACTGAGGGATGGGCCTAATGTGAGAGATTAGATTAAAGGAAAATAATTAATAGGGCAGAACATGAAGAATCGATGACAAGATTTTAAAATGGACATATGTGTTAGTTGGGTCCAAGGGAACACTTTTTCAAGGGGGGAAATCTTTTTTCCTAGTACTTTGTCAAACAACTACCTTATCTTTGTTTACTTCACTAAAAGTGAAATTCATTCCTTGCGCACTCTGAATTTTGCATCTATCAAAACATATGGTTCCCACTTTTGAACTTAAATAAGCATAAGGCAGCTTTCCTAGATTCTCACTCAACATCCAGTATTTTGAGTTTTAAAATTTAAACATAAGAAAAAGAGGGATCATATTACATCAGGGATTGAGTAAAAGAGGGAGCCCAAATAAAGATCAGGATGACCATGCAATGCAGGGACGTTCCCCAATGTAGGGAGGCTCTGAGGGATGTCCAGATTTCCCTTGACTGTCCTATGGATGCCAGGATGTTTCCGTGCTATTAGAAAAATTACTCATTTTTGGAATTGTAGTTAAGCTCTGTAAATTTTCTTTATGTACATGTTTGTGAGTTTTTGAATCCTTATTACTATTTCTTAGGAAGCAGGCAAAATGAAAATGGAGAAGAAAATGAAACAAAAAAAATGTATATTCCATTTCTTCAATCGTCTAGCCCTCCCCCTTTGACGCACATGCCATCTATTACACAACCACTCCTTTACACTATCTTCTTCATTTAGTCTTATTTTAAAAAAATGGAAAAAATCTCTAATATAATTTCAGTTGATTCATTTTTTGATTAATTTTTTTTTCTTCAAACCTTGAATTTCAACTAGATATAATATTTAATCATTTGAAGTTTAATATTTTTCTGATGCCTTCCTATTATCTACAAACTGGATAAATTGTAAATTTTTGCAATTTTACCACTTAAACTTAGTACATTTGATATACTTTGTTGTATTTGTTATGTCTTGTCAAAGACTAGCATAAAATGGTCAAATAAATGATCTCCCTTGGGGATTTAGAAGCAAAAAATGGATTTAGCAGTTCTAGTGATGAGGAGTATGCCATGCCATTTCGATTCGGTGGCTTAATTCGGGCTTGGAGGTGGGGGCTCCACCCCTCGACCTTGCCTTGTGTCATGATGTGCAATGTGCCTAGGGCATTGCTCCTCAGCCCTGTTGGGTGCTACTGCGCACAGATGCCCACTCTGGTTTTAAATAGCCATTTTTTATTTGGGCTGTGCCAGATTAATTAGCAACATTTTTTATTTGATTTTTTCCATTTTAAATCCTGATTAATTGAATACTACACATTTGTCGAGTTAATCCCCATTCCAATTAATGCTACTATCTTATAAACCATTTTTTATTTATCTAAGTATTCAGAATTGCAACTTCTTTTACTATTTTTAATTATAAATTTTTGAAATATTATATATTATTTCTTTTGCTTTCCCCAAAATTTGGGAAGAAAATTGCCATCCCCAGAACGAACTTGTCTCCACATCCTTGCCACATGGTTTGGAGGCTTTGTGGAACAATGTGAATTAAAAGGGTTCTAAGAAGATTGCTTTAGATGAGGATTACTAAGTATCAAATGGATAATTCAGAGGATATAAAGTTTTTGAAGATTAATTTTAGAGATTTATAAGAACCCATAAAAGGCTCATTAAGTATTAAGACTTATAGGTATGTTATGTGATAGAAAAATTCAGCATTGCCATGTTGACAAAACAAAATGGTCAGAAGAAAGCTTATTATGTCAAAGAGTTTAAGCCCACGTGGAAACATGATGAAAAAACATATTTGGGAGCTGCGATTTAGGGGAAAGTAAAGTTGTTAATTGCATAGTTGAGGATTGAATCACCTCATCTTAGATGTGAGACCAGTAGATGGACTATACCTAAGGAAGATTGGGAAAGGATGACATGCCTATTATGTAGCAAAGAGGTGGTGGAGACTGAATGATACTTCATCATATAGTTCACAACCTATGTGGATATCTGTATCCAGTATGAAAACAACTTGAAAGAAGACAATATAACAGCCTTTTTCAAGGAAGCAAGGCTTAACAAAACAAGAATCTTTTTGATCAAGATCTATAATAAAATATCCAACATCAAAAAGAGTTTAAAAAGGGCTGCAACTGTTGGTCTTGTGTACGTCATTAAAAATATTTCATTTCATTTCATGCTTGTAGTGATGAATGAAACTATCTCAAATATTATGGTTGAGCCATCCAAAAGGTCCCATGGACTTTGTTACATATTCGAACATAGTAGTGGGGTATTTATATGTCAAGTCATGTTTTCTCTAAGCTATGTGTTACTCAATTTTTTGCACATTCTATTGGAATTTGGTAGAGGATTAGTTCCTTCTTCGGGAAGTTGTTTTCAGTTTTCATTGTTCACACAAGCTGCTGCAATTCGTCACACATGTAAGCCTAAAGTTTATAGGGAAATATTTGTGGTGCTTATCTATTTTCATGAAAATAAAGATTGACATAAATTATATGAAAGTATTGTATATGACTATATTTGTATATTTTCTCATCTCATTCGATAGGTTACTCTTAGGAAACCCTAGGGTGACAGTAGTTTGAAGGGGAAATGGATGAATAATGGATGTGCCTGACTAGTATGTTGGTTTTTAGGCCTCGCCTTTTACATTTATGCAATGTTTTATATGCTTATTATAATCTTATGTTTGAATACATCGATACTGTCTGTTTGTTACTTTTGTGAGATGTAGAAGAAAATGAAACATCAGGCTAGAGGTGATAGAGATTCCATGCTTGGGTTAGAATTAATGTATCATATCTATGTTGACAAGGCTATGGTGTGTTATTTATTTTTTCTTACCTTTTGATAAGGAGGGCTCAAATGCACTAAGGAGAACAACTATGTACATGACGAAGAGGTTTGTTCCACTATGAGAGATGGAGTTATCAAGAATGTAATTGGTTCCAACCATTAAATTGGATCTTGTAAAAATATTATAGTGCTTACAACACTTTGTGGGTGTGGTTTGGAAAGACACGGCTCTAGTTGATGTGCCATATACCCTTGGGTCTACTTAAGATTAATTTTCCTACTATCTTGCTTTGTTATATGTGCTTTATATGTAATGAGGTGCTAGGTTGGAAGATTGATTTTGAAACAATAAAAGTGCAACTATATGCACAACAATAAAAAAATTACCTCAAAAATGATAGAAAATGATATCAAAGCCAAGTCACTCCCTTTGTTGCCCTTGCTTTTCTATATCCCTTTATGCGTTAAGTCTAGAAGTCATTTTCCCAATTTGTTGCCTTTTGCTTAGATTCAAATGATGATACCACCTTAAAGATCTTGGGAATGAGTCAAAGTGTTGCAAGAATGAAGTCTCAAAGATCAAAGATGTGGGTTTGTCCAAATCGGAATTTTGGAGTTTTCATGCAATCATGCAAAATTTGCAAATTGCATTCCAACCTTCGCTTTCAAATACAATGCATTGTAGAGTTCTCTAGTTCCTTTAAATTTTTGTAAGTTGCTTGAATTCCTCCAGTTTTTGCTCACTTTGGAAAGTGAGAAATTTGGACTCGCCAACAAGTGCCAATATATTCTGTTGCAATATCATTTTCATTACTTGCTTCATTGATCAAACACTCTTGCCTCTCCTTTGTGACTTGCAAATTGCAAACACTTTGTCACACATCTCATTTCTCTCTTTGATCAATCTTCCCCATCATCCACACAAACAAGATCTTGTAGGGTTCAAAGTTCCTTCTACGAGAATGATTGGCATTTTGGTGAACTACCCCGATTTCAAGAACCAATGACAACCTTGGGCTTCAAATCTAGATATTTCTACATTCTTTTGTTGTTTGTCACTTGCTCATTGTTTTCATAGTTGAGCATTGGCTTGCATTTTTTACAAGCTTTTCCCTAAATTGACTTGTTGAGACCCTAGTTTAATTTGCAAACTCTTGTATGCTTTTTGTGTATCCCCCCTACATGGTTTGTCCCATAAAGCATTCATGCCTTGGAAAATACTAAGCATATCCTTCTTTTCCTTCTTGCTTTTTAGAAAGATCAGAACCTGGAAGTAAGTCCACGAAAGTGCAAAGTGTTCCCCAAGTTTTGCTTTCTGTTCTGCATGTGTAACAAAGTTTTCGAAGGTCTGATGTTGCTTGGCAATTATTTCAAATTGCTTTGATTCCTTCAAACCTTGATAGCATATCATTAGGAAATTTTGGAGTTTCCTTGCAATTAAGCAAAAATTGGAAATTTCAGCTAGAGTTTTGTCTTTTGCTCTTCTTACATATTGTTGGTTAACAGATTTATCACCTAACTCTATATTCATAGGCCCATAAAAGGTGATATATGTAACCACAGTTGAATCGGTAACATTACAACATCACGAACTTCAAAAACTGATTCTTTGCTTATTTTAAAAGGTGGTAGCTACCTTTATCTAATATTCAGTGAATGATTTTTTAAACTAATGATGCTTTTAACCAAAAAGAAAATAAAGGATGGGGCTTTTAACCATAAAGCTTCAAAGGTATCTATCAATCTCATGTAAATAGAAATAGAACTTCTGAAGGAAAAATAACAACTAAACCAATATCATTGCAGAATCTTTATTCATAGATAATAATACCACAAGAATACAAGAAAATATATCATCTGTCATCCCAATAATAGATACCACACTAGCAAACATTCAGTATAAACAGAATAAATCTACACACCATAACTCAAAGATTATGCATTCGTAAACTCCACCAATGTCTTCTATATCAAAATAACAGATAATAGCCAAAATAACAGAGTTTTCCCTAATGAGTAAATCCAAGTTTGCTCCGAAACACATCAGTCGAATGAATATTTAAACATAGCCAATGTCTTTGGTAATGGTTTCTTGAAAGTAACCGTACCAAAAATTAAAAGAAGTCATTAACTTAAAAGTGCCAACTTTAAACAAAGTATTTAAAATGCTAAAAGTAAACTATGCATCATTCCCAACCGCTTCGACTTCATCAACTTCCAGCTCTTCATTTTCCTCTTGCCGCGACAAGTTTTCTTGCATCATCTTTCTGGCTTTATATTCTCTGTACCTTGTAATGATTGCAAAAATCTACCTGCTGCCTAGTGTCAATGTGATCTGAAGCCCATTTCTCCATTTCATGAGAGCAACTTCGGACTCATTCAATGCGTCAGATCTCCTTTCTGCTTCAGCTTTAAAAGTTTTAAGACAGAGCTCCAGCCTCCCAAGCCTTGAGAAAGATTCTTTAGTCATTGTAGTAGGATTTGCTACTTCTTTGTTGAAAACTTCTCTGAAATTTGAGCAGATTTCTTTTGTGTCCAAAATTTTCTCATCAAAATCATCTGTTATCTTTACCTGCAAATCATGAAAGTTCCCTTTTATTTCTCCTAACATATCTAAATACTTCTTCTGCTCTTTGGTGATTTCCTTTACTAGGTCATCATATATGTTTAGTTTCCATTTAAGTGAATCAAGCCATGAAGGATCTAATTCCTTTGGATCACTAACAATCTGTTCATTTACCAACTTCAGTCGATCCATGGAAACTAACTCTTTCATTTCTTCTGAAAGCACATATAGACTGGTTTGATCCTTCCTAACCTGTTGCAGTTCTGCTATCAATCCCTTTCTTTTATCAACAATGTGGGTGTAGGAAATCACATATTTACTAATAAAAAATACAGTTTCCTGAGACAATTCTTCAATCCACTCTTTAGCAGCTTTGGAATAATTTAGATTTTTCTTAATCAACTGCATCGCAGACTTATCATTAACTCTTTCTTGGGAACTAGAATCCTTTGTAGATAAAAAGGGAGAAACAATGGAAGAGATAAAGTTTTTGAAATCCAAAATCTGAGATTGCAATTTTACCCTTTCTTTCCTTTCTTCTTTCACCTGCTTAGCTAAAGCATTGATTGAGTAACTGGCGTGATATACATCACCTTCAAGTGTCTGGGGACCCATGTCAACATGTATGATTTTTATAATCATCCGCGGTTATCTTATCATCATCCACATCCTTTAAAGGTTATGCAATTTCTAACACCTGATTACCAGAGACAGCATCATTCAAAATCCTTGACATTTTTTGGGCTTTCTTGGGCCTTGAGGAGGATTGGAGTAATTTTGTCACTGTATCTACTTTAGCAGATGTCGTAGGAGTGTATTTCCTCTTCTTTTCCATCGCTTGCCTCAGCCATACTAGGGAGTTTTCTATCAGACTGGGAGCTTTATCACTTTGAACTTCTCTGGGTTCACTAGGAATAATCAATATAATTTCTATAGGAGAAGAAGATTCTTTAGACAAGGGTGGAAAAGTACTATCTTCAACAATATGCCTAAAGATGTTCTCTGAATCTTCTGACACAGGTTTTGTTTGGACATTTTTCTTTTTAAGAGCAGGGGTGGATGGGCTGTCTTGTTCACATATTGATTTTGATTTAATTGATTTCTTTGGCTTTTCACCATCACCCCCAGATTGTGAATTGGCACTAGAAGACGTGATGACAATCCTCGCCGATGATGTACCCACAGGGACTACTTGGCTAGATCCCTGGTCATTTTTCTGGGACGATTTTGGTTCATGAATAGAACCAGCAACCCTACGCCATTTTCCCTCCAACCA
The DNA here is from genome assembly GCA_007258455.2 of Sequoia sempervirens. Taxonomy (NCBI): domain Eukaryota; kingdom Viridiplantae; phylum Streptophyta; class Pinopsida; order Cupressales; family Cupressaceae; genus Sequoia; species Sequoia sempervirens. Next base: position 4,831 of record VDFB02355231.1, on the reverse strand, counting down.
ATCTTGAATCCTTTTGAGTACTGGTTCAGCCCATTTACTCATATATAAAACTTCATCTTTATCCAGTCAACTCTAGGATGTGATTTATCAGGCAAATTATCATATTCAGGATCAAGAATCAACGAATCTTCATACACATTTTCAGGAATTTGGAAAGGGAGACCAAAGGTTTGTATCTGCTCGAGGGTTAACCTCATATGATCTCTTCTGAAAACTTCATTTTCATCAGCACAATCCTCCTAGAAATCCTCAATTGAAGGTTGGTGTTGATACGAGCCGGAGGCATACAGATTTTTTCTCACAAAGCCCTTGCTATCAAAATTAGTTCTTACAAACAAGTACTAGAGATTATATTCTTTGAGAATCCTTTCAACATTCTTAGCCATCTGATTACTTTTGCAAGAGAAAGGAGGAGTCACTAACGGGAAGACATACCCTCTCTTTCCCATATTCATATACTTTATATTTACTATGGCCATTTGTTTGCAAACCTCCAGAAATACCAACAAATCCTCAGGATACTTAGGTAATTTAAGTGGAGCCTTTTCATAACCCCCAATCCTCAAATAAGAAAATCTATCAACACTACAAACATTAGACATGCATCCTAAGGACTGAAATATTCATCTACAACATATGGTATTTTCCCAAACACTTGTCATGCAAACTTTATATGCAAATGATCACTTACAGCTCATAGACATTTAGACAAACATATATCATGCAGCCTTATGTCTCCTTTATTAGATGCAAATCCAAGTACAAGGCTGATATATAATGGTGATATGAAGATTACAACTACTCAATATGCAATGCCAAGACTCTTGGCTTACAATGAAATGACATTACACAAATCTGATATAAATGTGCACCTACAACCACTATATGGCATCAACTAAATATGCAAATGAACCTATAAAATGCAAATAAGGAACTTGAGTCAAGGTGAAAGAAGTTGATGATGCTGTAGAAGTCTTAATAGCTTATCAAAAGCCAAATTGTCCCTTTATTGATGCCGCCCCAGTTCTGAAGATGCAGTGCCCAAAGGAAACTCGTGGCAGCTTGTATTGGCTCCAAACAACACCAACAATCAGCGTCTTAACTCCTAGAAGGTAGCGGTTCACTCCTCATAGAAAATTGATGGAGATATGCCCTCAACAATGCAATTCTGAAGACTGAAAAATATTAATATGCTGCCCTTAACAAAATCAACTTGCATAAAGAGATTTGATGCAAGCACAAACTGAAAATGATTTCAAATCTGATGTACAAATCGTCCTCCACAAATTTGGCCCTTGGCCACTAAATTTGGCACAATGAAAGAGATTGAAGTATCTCCTCCTCTCAACTCTAGCTAGGGTTGATCTTTCACAACTGAACCTGACACTCTAGAGTCTTCAAACCCTTGAGCGAGCTAAGCATTAAGCTTTAGCTTCATACCACACAGGTAATGAATAATGAATTCCAAATCAAGTGTGTTCAAATGCTTAGCCAACAACTTCTTAAATAGATATCTCAATGCCTTTTCAAGAAGCTTCTAGAAGAATATTATTTCTCAATGAACCTCATGCACCTGCACCAACCAAAAGTGAGCTCTACCTGGGTCCCATGAATCAATTGGAAAGTCAAACCCATCGCTTTCCGTTGTGCTACTTTGATAAGCTCTAATACCCCAATGTAGCAAGACTCTAAATCTTGATTAGGAAGAGAGAACCAAGTAGAAAACTTTCCCAACTTGGAGTCATCATCCATAGTTGGAAACAAGTCGTACTAGAGCGGACTAGGATACCTCTTATTCAACCCATGTCTCTGTGATATCAACTACATAGTCAGATCTTGGGTATGTGGGCTGAAAGTGAACTGATGAGCACACCTTAAGATGCAGTCAAGGTGGAATTCACCAGTTTGCGCCAAAGGAATCTCAAAGTAGTCATGTGTACCATATTCCTCATAAGATGAGGTATTGTCTATCTCCGGAATAGTACAAAGATCCAATAAGTGAGGCTCAAAAGAAACCAACTTCTCCTGATAAGGCTGTCCAATGTCAATCTCTATAGTACCAATGTAGAGCCTTGTGCTCAACTTCCCCATGATGCCTGATCGTATACTCAAACCCGATGTGTCCATGTCATCAACAATCCATTCTACACCAAGTGATCTCCCGTGGATGTGAAAAATGCCAATCATAGGTGCATAGAAGCATATGCCAATCTCCAACAAGTTGTTGGTATAAATTAGAATAGCACCATGCAACCTGCATAACATATCCATGATCGAGCAAGTGTACAGTAACTGTTAAATGGTGATAAGAACTCATCATCAAACTATCCTCCAACACCAAGGTGGCAATCCCAACTTCTTCTATCTATCCCAACTGCTGCTGTCCTTAAGAACCAAATTGAAATCTCTGTGATCAGTAGTATGAAACAATCATCTATCACCAAAGTGAGTATACTAACCCAATGAACTATGGCTAAAAACTGCTTACTCAGGTAAGCAGAACAACCCTCTATCCTTGTGATGTAACTCAAAACCCAACGGTACAAACATGAAGTACTATTGTCTTCTATATGCTCCATGATGTTTTCTTCATATACCATATATCCTCTCCAAGTGTGATCAGGAAATGATGTTATGATACATAGACAAGTACTGCCTGATGACAACACTTGCATGCAACGTGGTTCTCCACTACTCATCATACGTTCTTGCATCCCCACAAGATGAATGAAACTGTGAGAAGATAGAAGATGGCTGGTCATCATTACGAAACCCACCTTTGCTTTGTACCTCCCGAGTTTTCCTTCATAGATGCTATCATAAACTGCTGTCCCAAGGTGTGTGTCATATTGAAAACTTCCCTCAGGAGCTGTCATACTTCCCCTCTCAAGGCTGCCAGGACAACTACTGTCCATACTCAGAAAATCAGAACTGTGTTCATAGCTTTCTGAGGTGTCTTCCTTGCCTTCCCTTGTATCTTTTTCACGGATAGGTTGCTCCTCCATGAGTGCTGGTCTAAGAGGTGTGCCCAGCTGAAAGTTATGCATTCTTCTAGTTGTCATAGCTGTCACAAAATTGATCCATACCTTCACCTCCTTAGCTGATATGATTTTTGCTTCAATCAAATTCCATGGTGTGGTATCCATGACAAACCAAACATTATCAAATTGTAGGATCTTCTTGTTTGGCAATCTCTTAGTCTCTATAGTCAATAGTCAATTGTCTAAGACAAAATGCCTTAGCTGAAATCAAAACTTTACATTTCATGTGTCCTCCCAATAATGATGATCTCATGAAGCAAGGACTAATAAAATCATCATGCAAAGCTATATCTCTTGTGTACTTTGGATCTATCATCCTTATTTCATACTTATTCATGAAAGATTGGAGACCAATGATATCCCCTTGAAGCACTTCAATCACCTTATGACTACCAAAAAGATGTGAAGATTTGACATTAGTGGCTGATCCACTAAATGTATGCTCAATTACTCTTACTTCCACTAGGGTTTGGGCCTTCAAAGGACCCTCAAACAATTCATGCTGCAAATCAGATACAAGAGCCAGATTCTCTAACTCATACCTTTTTGCTTGTCCTTACTGGTTGCAACGTTCCTTGACTTCTTGCAAGTGCTGTTTTGCTTTGGCAGCCAACATCTTAACATGCTTTGCTCTTTGTAACCAACTGTCACACAATACTTGAGTTCTCTCGACATCTTCCATGGTATTTTGCACAAAATCAGACTTGTTGTGGCTTGAATCGACAAGGCATTCCTCATGTTCAACACATAAAACTTCAACGCTGACATTAGATGATTTCATAACCTTGACAGCTTTATGTGTTTTACGTGTCACCTCATGATTATGTGGAGGTATTAGACTGCTGTTTGTAATAAAAAAATCAGGGTTATCATCATACCTACGTGTCATGTTTCAATATCTCCAAGTGGCCGATCCTTGTTTGCATTCTCTCCCACTTTGTGATCAACCCAAAGACTGAAGGATGCAATCCGTGATTCCTCTTGATCCAAACTCTCATATGGTGGAAGTGAGCTTGTGAACATGGTCTCATGTTCTTTAGGACCCTCATGGTCACCTATAGGCTGCAAATCACAAACAAGTGGTTCTTCTTTCCTTTCTTGTTCTTCTACCTTTGGCTCTTCTCTTTTCCCAATGGTTGCTTTGCAACCTTCTAGCATTGGCGGGACAGCACTGGAATCAACCAAAGGAACATCCATAGAATCCATACCTTCATATGGTTGATCAAAGTCAAGTTCTAAACCAACCTTCTCTATGACAAGATGACTCATTTGCTCCTTAGTAGATGCCTCATGTGCCAAATCAGTATATTTCTCAAACTCCTCATGAAGATCTCTGCAGACACCTCTTGTAGGTTTTTGATGGTATTGTTTCTTTACCAAATCTGTCTTGTAGTGTTGCTTGGATTGTCTCGAAAGTGAGTCTTCATAACGCTGCAAATTATAAAATATTCTTTGCTGAGTTCGTGCAAGATCTTTTAATAGTTTCTCCACACTAGTCTCTTCCTTTGTTGGCGTGGCAGGAAGGAACGTGGGTAACACTTCCGTTCTGAACTCTAGCCATTAATGAATCCTGAAGTTGAAGCAAACTGATTTTTACCCAAGGCTGGCAGGATAGTAGCTTTGATGCCACTATAATGAGCCTTGCCGTTTTGAACTCTAGCCATTAATGAATCCTGAAGTTGAAGCAAACTGATTTTTACCCAAGGCTGGCAGGATAGTAGCTCTGATGCCACTGTAATGAGCCTTGCCAAATCTGATCTAAATTTTCTGATTTTGCTGTCCGGGAATTT
>VDFB02355230.1:0-29197 GCA_007258455.2 Sequoia sempervirens | reverse complement strand
AAAGGATAAATATATTTTTTCCATATTTATTCTTGGTTGCATATCGCATGCATCTATGATTTAATAGGTTCACATAGAGATAGATATAAAGTTTGAACTAGATCTCATTAGATACATTTAAATTTAAAAATGTTTTCTAGTTTTGAAACTTGAAAATTTTACATTTAATTTAAATATATATATTTTTTTAGTTTTGAAAAAATTTCAATTTAAATTTGTTTAGTTCATCATGTAATTTTGTTTTAATGATATGCAAATCTCTATCTATTTATATATATCATGGCCGATGAGGGATATCATCATTCCCCTCGTTCTGAGCGAGAAGCTCAAACTAGATCAAATATATTTTAGGATAGTATTGCTAGATTGGACAATGCTCTAAAATGTTTAGAGCAAACAATTCACAACTCCCCCAATTTGGCTAATCGAGATAGATTAGTCACTATTAGACAGGAGATTATTAAGATGATCGAGACAATTCAATCATACAATCCTTATGATGAAATCAACATTGCACAATTTTATTTTTCTCTTTCTAGGAGTGTTATTGGCACAATAAAACATAGAGAAGTTGCCAAATTAGTTTCAGGTGAAAATGTGTTATCCATGTTCCCATTTTATAGAGGAAAAAATAAAATTAGAGGATATGCGGTTACGAGGTGTGAAGATCCTCTTGTTGCACCATTCATATACCCTAGATGGTTGGCAACACATCATAGATGGCCTCACAATGACGAGTTGCCATTGTATTTTTTCAAATAGTTATATGCAGAATCTTATCTTGAGCATGCTGGCCAAGGTAAAGGCTATTTTTTTGACAAACCACAGTTTAGGCCTTCAAATTTGCCACTGCCTGTGGACAAGAGGGAATTAGTTGGCCCAAACCTTTTGGTTTTACCAAAATGTTTGGAATTGGTAGTAGCAGAGGAGACAACAATATTCTCCACTCAGAGTCAGATTTTTGATAACATTGCCTCTATTATGACGCAAATTGATCAAATTTCATCTGATCGAGTTGGTAGATACTTATTACACCCACAGATCAACCTTCCTCCCACTGAGGCTACATCTACATTGTATGATCCATTTATTAGTGCCGATCTACCTACTCTTGCAAATGTCAAGAATATGACCCACACGACTCTGTGTAATACGTGTAGACTCTCAATTCTGGATTTACTAGTAGCATATCGGGTTATTAATGAGGCCCATGGGATTGCTCTTGACAGGGTACTAGACTTTATTAGACAACAATATCCTCATACACATATGAGCCACAGGGTCAAAAATGCAGCTCAAGATATTCCACATCAGCCTACAAGATCCCATGTGCATCATGTTTCTATTGATCCTTTAGCTTGTCTAGGTAGTCGTCAGGATGTTACAAGTCACGTTGAGGCTACTGCGACGCCTGATCCTGTCCATGGGACATATAGTCGGCTTCTTTTTTCCACTGATACTGTACATGCTATAGAGCCCCCTATGATGTCTTTACATTCTCATGATCTTAGTGACATTGGTAGAGCCATCGAGTAGGCACGACAGGTACTTTCAATTTATAATTTAAATACATCTATAAAATTGTGTTCTAAAAAATTATGTAATGCATTTTAAAAACTTCTAGTTGTTTAACTCTTGATTGAAATTGTGTACATGAAAATTTTAAGCAGTATGGTGATTTGCCAGACTTTGGAAATTTGGAGCATGATGGCGATCCCGTGCAGTATGCAGATGAGGTACATTGAAATTTAATAAAAAAATTAATTACTTGATGTTTAAGTTTGAACACATTGAACTCAAGTACATTGTAATTTTAGGTAATTTTACATATATGTACTTGAACACATGCAGGGGTTGGGATGAGGCTCAGGACACATATAAGGAGATCTTGGATTGGGACATGGATCCACACATCTTGGATTAGTAGAGTGATCGGTCCATGGATCGAGGGAGATGTTGAGCTATGGATCAACAGAGAGATCGAGCCATGGATTGAGGGAGAGGTCAAGGGAGAGATTGAGGGATAGATCGGGCCAAAGATCTGATGATTCTATTCATACCAGACATCCCTCTCTTTGAGATTTGTTTTATAGTATTACATGTTTGAGATCATATTATTACATGTTGGAGACACTTTTTATGATTTATGTATTAAACATTGCACATGTGTTGTACTTATGTTTTATGGTACACATATATATACTTGTTATGATTTACATGTCACATTCATACATTTATGTTTTATGGTTTGAATCTAGGTTTGTTATATACGTGCATTATTATGGTTTGATGTTCACTTACATTACATCTATAAATACATCGTACATTATTAGTTTATGGTTTTATTTATTTAGCAAGGAACAAGTACCTTTATTTAAATTTAAATTATGGTTTGTTCAAATGCACTTGTTGTACATATCTAAATTTACATCGTGAAATCAAAATGTTGGACTCCACTATCTAATGGTTGCTATTTGTAAATTTAAAAATATGGACATGTACATGTAATTAATTTAAATAAATAGTTCAAATGAATTTGTCTTTAATAAATAGGTCAAGAAATAGAAAAAATTGAATGCAAATATGCTTGAGATTAATGCTATATTTTAAAGTAGAACATAAAAATGCAATTGGGAATAGATGATAGTTCTTGAATTCTTTAAAGCTCTAAATGTTCATTTTTAAAGTTAGTATAGGTTAAATACATTTAAATTGTGCATATATCATGCTATACATGAACCTAATCTAATTCCATATAATCTAATACACATGTTCATTTGAATGTGCATGCAAAGAATTCTTGAACTAGATGATGACCTATACTTGTGTCCAGTTGAATGTAAATGAAATCAAATTATATATATATTTGAAAGTGTTCACTTAAGAATTCCATATAATTCAAAGAAAGCATGTAAGCTATAAGTGGAGTTGAATGTAAATGAAATAAAATTTCTAGTCTTGAAAGTTTAAGAATTCCATGTAGAACATTTATATATATGCAATTAGAAATTGATATATTTAAATCTTGAAAGTTATGCACATTTAATATTAAATTAAAAATTGATGACAATTCTATATAAATTAAAAATTGATCAAGTAGATCTAGATCTTCCTGGATGACAATTCTATATAAATTAAAAATTGATCAATCCATATTTAATTGTACTAGAAAGATAGACCATTACATACATGGTCTCAAGCTATACATGGTAAACAAAGTTAAATTGATGCCAAAATGTAGCTATCTCAAGCACCCCAAACACCATCACTATGATTCACTACAATGTTCATATTTTCCAAAGCACCTTGAGGTGAACAAGAAAGACCAAACCAAGAGAACCTGGATACAATCTAACATTAACAAAATGGATTTAATAACTATACTTAAAAGATAGGAGCTAATTTTCTTAAGCAAATTTGGATTAAAGATGAAATCAAATTATAAGGTCAAGTGATTTTTTATTAGGAGACTGGATTTGAAATGGATGATAGTCCAGATTAAGGATAAGGTCCCTAGATGTTGAAAGCTTTGGGTGATGAAAAAAGAACAATATGATGCATGGACTAGATTGAGACCAAGTAACCAAATTTTGATGTTCAAGTGATGATTTTTTTATTAAGGATGGAGAATGGATGTATGGTTGAGATGGATCTAGATGGATAATTTTTAAATGATTCTAGGATGATTATGGTTAAATGGGTTATTACTTGATAAAGTGATCTTAACTTGATGATTAGGATGAGGGATGCTTACCTGATGAAAATAATAAAATTAGGATGTGATGATTAGGATACATGAAAATCCAGATGATCATTTATGTAGTACCTCCATTCTCACCCGAAGAAAGAATATGAGTCTGGAGAAAGATAGGACAAGTGTATTTTATATGTGGAGATTGAATTAATTAAATAAGAGTAATATTATTTATTAAAATATTAGATTAAATTGTATTTAAATTTTTAAATGTTTTATTTATGTTTTTTTTTAAAGTCATGAGTTTATTAAATGATAATTAAAATATTAAATAGTGTTTAATATTTTAATCAATTATTTTATTGAGGATAATTGTTTAGAATAAATTATTTAAATTAATTAGATAATGTGCTTTACAAGTGAAGTTGTAAAAATAGAAATTAAAACAAAAAGTACTGTGGAATAGAAAAATAAATAAATAAAAGAATGAAAAAGATAAAAGAGTGAATGTGATTTGATATTTAATGGAAAAGCTCGCTTTTTAAAAAAAAAATTAGAATTTCTTTTATTCAGGATTTTTTTTTGGTGAGCTTTTGCATGGGAATGGAATATCTTTTATTTTGAATTGAAATTTTTGTAAGGGGGAGGGAGAGAGAGATTTTTATGGAGACAGGAGCTGCACAAGTGAATAGGGAGTATTCTGGAGAAGAGTTTTCGAAGCAGGAATGAGGAGCTCTTCGGAGAGGCCATCAGAATCAACGGCAGCATCAGATTTTCAAATAAGCGCAGGACTCCAGGTTTTATCTATTTCTTCTTTCGTCTTCTGATTTTAAAATAAAACAGAAAAATAGTTAGATTATTTGGGGAAAGAAAAATGAAACCTTAGAAAAGAGAAATTACTGAAAAGTGAAAATTACTGTAGGAAATTAAACAAAGATTGTCTCAGAAAATTTTCCTATGAATATTCTTTCGATTGATTTTTGAAAATAATGTTGTGTTCTGAAAATAAACTTTCTTAAAATGATTTTATGACGACAATTTATTCTGGTGATTATGAAAGATATATCCTCTGTATATATATTTATAACAAACTATTTTTACTCTGTTATTCTCCTATCCTCTGTACCTATAACTCGATATTTGTTCATCTGAAATGTGTATATAAATATATTATATATATATATATATATATATATATACAAATTCTGTATATATATATATATAAATAAGTTATTTTTGTTTGATTTATAATAGTACCCTAATTGAAGTCGAATTTGTCGCAATGTGAATGGTCGCTTAACTGCACTGCTAGGACTTGAAGTTTTGTTGTTTTAAAAGAAAATACAAATAAATAAAATTTTTAAACGTAAGTCATTTTTTTGTGTTGTGTTAATTTTATTTTATTAGGTTGGAGGGTCGGCATTGGCCGAACCCTCCACCTTACCGGCCGCGCTATTTGATCGCGACAACAGCCAGGCGAGACCGCCGCGCTGCACTTTACGCTGCATGCTAGCCTCCCTGTGATCGCCAGGCGCACCTCTAGGATCGCTGGGCGCCCTGCAAGGACCGCTAATGGCGTGCTTTAGTTTATTTTAATTTTATTTAATTTAATTCAAATTTAATTTAGTTTTAATTTAATTTATTATATATATATATTAATTCAACATTATTTGGGGGATATAAATTTATTTCATGTTATTAAATATTATAATTATAATTTATTTTATATAAAAATAATAATAATAATAATTATAATTATTGTATTTAATATTATTTAATTTTAAAATGTAAATTAGAATTATTTGATTTAAAAATTATATTTATTAAGATTGTTAAAATGTAATGTAGGTATTTTGTTAAAAATGCTGAATAATATTTATATATAGGTATTTGTAGTTTGGAGAACATTATTTTATTATATGTTTGGTTGAACAAATATTTTTAAAATATATATATATATATAAGTCTTAATTCATTGGGCGATTTATATCGATACATTTGTAATTGATTTTATTATTATGGGTAAATGATACTCTTGATTTAATTACTTAGTTTATATGACATTCAATAGTTATGTTTAGAGATACTGTAAATGTATTGATTTCTTTTGGAAACTAAACTTAATTCTGGGTTGACAGCATATTACCTTTATCCTTCAATGTTCTATAGATTGACTATGGACATTTTATTGTAATAGCGGACGAAATTGGAAATTAAACATGGAATTGGGTTATGCATTTAAGGGAATTAGTTAAAGCGAATGAATTAGATTATCTGTAATAGTTAATACTTGTCCTTTGTAATCATTTAATAAATTGATTTGATATTCATTTAATAGTGTGGGTTTTGACATATCCTTCTATATTTAATTTTATGCTGGCTGACTAATGACATTGTCCATTGAGTATTATTCAGTGAATGTGTTTTTAAAAAGTTAGGGGTAGATGTCCTATTGAATGTTATAAATGAGATAAATAGCAAGAGTGGTGAAATTAATGTCTTCCCTAGGTGTTTTGTGACTTTGTATTTGTTTTGATTTGAGTTTTAGAAATAGCAAGGAGCAATGATCGCGATGAATGAAATGATTTGATTATTGCTCCGTGTGGAAGAGGGTTTTGTTCTTCGTATCCTATTCATGAACCTAAGGGTTGCTTGATGGATTAATATATTTCAGACTGGGATTGCATTGATTTTGGAAGGTTTGTGAATGACCCTCTAAATGTTTTATTGTGAGCTATCTAGCTAAAAGGGAATGTTGTTATGCCTTGTGACCTTTCTTGTGCAAGTATGAATAAATATTTGAGTAGGCTATTTTTATTTTATTTTTACAAGGATATGCTTCTCTAGTTCATCAGTCTTCGGCTTCACCTAAGTGGGTGGCAGCCGCCTAAGAAACTGTCTGGGGTGATGGACCCTAGAAAGGGTTGCATACCCACTCTTCTAGTATGTGATTTTGTATGGGTCACATAATGCTTATGAATAGAGGTTTGAGTTTAGCGTGTATTTGTGGTGTGTGTTACTTTTGTGTTGGGGTAGATTCCTCCTTGAATGTCTTATGAGTGAACCCTTGGTTGGTCAGTCAATGAGTTGGAGCAGCTCAAGTTGTTGAACTACGGTGCCTCTGCGAATTATATACGTAGGCAAGGCCATCGAGTGATGAGCTCCCGAGGCATTAGGTCGGGCCCCTAGGACTGTTCTTTTGAGTCTTGTTCGAGTCTTGTCATTTATTTTCGATAACGTAAAAACTACCATTAAATTATATAGCTTCTCTTAGTGATCATGTGCTAACTATCTTTGATCTAATGTGTGAGTCAAGTCATGTAGATCTTGCAGGTATAGGCATTGGGGAGCAAGGCCTTGTCAATAAAATAGAATGTAAGAGGTATGTTAAGCTGACCTCAGTAAGTAGACTCTATTGCCAAAGTTAATCTTTTCGTGTAGCTTGTGTGATCATTAAGTATAGCTATAAGTAGTGAATAGTGTTGTTGCTATCTTTGTTCGTAGTTAGTTGTTTGTGAAGTAACCTCGCGTGCCCTAGAGAACTAAGTGTACTAGTGTAATGTGATGTGTTATGTGTTTATGGTTAGTGTTCTTGTATGTTCAATTGTAATGTTAAAAAAAATAAAAATTATTTGCTTTGTCTGTGTTCTCTGGGTTGTATGACGGGTGTTACAACTTGGTATCAGAGCCAAGGTTGCAACACTGGGATTTTTGGGTAATGTTGCTACCATGTTTAGTTGTGGTGAGTCGTTGTGTCAGTACAGATATAGTTTTACCCTTGTGTCATTTGGGTGTAGATGGGCATATTGAGTCTTAGCTTGTTGAGGGTGAGAGTTATGTTCAACATTCTCTTGTGTCTCTTAACTTCGAGTTTGAGTGAGGTCAAGGTGACTTTGAAGTTAGTTATATTGTCTTATCTTCGAGCATCTTCTCTTTGGGTGTATGTTTGTTGATTTTATATTATGTGAATTTTTATTTATTTATTTATTTATTTATCCTCATTCGACCTCTTTTGATGTATGTGAGCGTTGATTGTATTCTATGTGATTTTAAGGATATGTGCTGAAAATTCACTATAAGTAATGAAGGTTAGAAGTAGAAATAGATAAAAGAATGACTTTAGTGTTTTCCTAGATTGAGATTGCATGTATTTTTATTGAATCATACTATATAAGTATAAAAGTAATGTAGTATAGTATAATTGTACTGTCAAGTAGTGATCCGTTAAAATAATTATGATGGTTCCTTTACGATTGGTGCAAGTGAGTGACTTGATCATGTAACATGTATGAAATATTGTTTAGGGTGAATCTTCAAAATTAATTTAACAAACTTATTTTAGTGGGTGCTTTGCAAAGAAATCACTCCTTCTATCTCCTTGTGTTCTTGGATGCATAAGTTTTAAGGGAATGCTCTAGGAGTATATTGGTTATTAAATGCTTATTTATGCTAGTTAATTTTAAATTTTATGAAAGGAAGTTGTGCATAACAAGTTTAATTTCGTAGAGTGCTAGAAGTGTGGTAAGAATGTTGCATTGTATAAGTGTAATTAGGTGTATGGGTAAAACAATCTCCTATGTATTTTCATGAAGTAAAAATTTAAATATTTTAATTTTTTTTAAAAAGTGTTGTACTTGGATGGTGTTTAAAGGCCTTGTGTTGATCAAATAAATATTTTACCTTAGGAGAAAATATGATGATGTATGTTCATTTAATAAAATCTTGAATTAATACAAAATTGATGTGTGGTGGTGTGTAATTGATTGACGATTCTTCTTAATTGTTATTAAATCTAGTATGTAAATAAATGGTAACGTTTTGTGTTGAAAGACAATGCATTTTGACATGTATATGATGTGTTTCTATATTAAGTGCACTCTCCCCTACAAATGTAAATGATTTAACTTGGGTAAAATGTTGTTTCATGATATGAAAATAAAAGTTTCTTTATGCGTGTATTATTATGAATGATGGAAGCAAATAGAAATTCTATAATTGAAGACATTGATGTTTATCTCTCATAAAGTGTATGATGTAGTAAATGGTGATAAAAATATTTATTATTTTTTTTTTTCTGTGAATCAAGAAGATTATTATGTGATTAAAAAAAAAAGAGTATGTTTGTCTAGAAGAAAGCGGGTGAGAATTGTTTAGGCTTATGGAATTAATTCTAGCTTTAAGGGAGTTGATAAAATTGATCTTTGAACTTGAGGAAGAGGATAATGTTGATATTTAAGGAATTGTAAATGTGATTAAAGAGTTTATAAATTTTGAAGAAAAGTATGGAGGATGTTGGGAGTACTTGTTTTTGATATGTGGCATCAATCATATATATGCATATGAGAATAAGGAAAATTTGTTTTCTATAATAGTAGGTATGAATGTATTCCTTGTTTTGTGGAAACCAGTATCTGTGCAATGTTTGTGTGTTGTGTTAAACCCGTGCTTGCTTTGTGTGCCCATGGAACGGTGATACTGTGTACCCATTCATGGAGACTATATTGTATTTGTTGGTGTGGAAATTAGCCATACCATTATGTGTGCGTGTATGTTTATTACCTGATTGAGGGCCAACCCACGTGTGGTTGAAAATCTATACATATAAGAGTAGCCAAAAGCTAGTTTCATGGATTCTTTTCTTTTGGTTCTCTAGTCCCTCAATCTGTGAAGGGGTAGTAGCAGCCACAAAGTTCCTTGGGCGGAGTGTGTAGCGTACGCATATTGCGACGCAGAGTATTCTTAGCTCAACCGATCCCGAGGAAACGTACTCACTACTTCCCCTTATGATGGATCAGGGTACTTGATTCATATGTGCCAGCCTAAACCCCACAGTTTTGAGTATAGCAGCATTGGTTGTTAGTATTGGTCTGGCCGTCCATAGGGACGTTGAGCTGACATTAGCGAGTGAACCTCATCCGTATGAGAGGTGAAGCTCGAGTAGCCCCATATTGATATGCCCATATATGTATTGCATACACCGTATTTGCACATGTTCCGACATGATGCAATGGATACGATGCCACACCCCACTGATGTTCCGACACAGTGCTGGTGATGATGCCGTGTTGTTGATGGTAGCGAGCTGGGCTCGAGGACACGATGCCACGTGCTTAGACACGTGATGGTGCACTATGAGATGTGCTATGATAGCCTACTTGTGTGATGAGCGTAATGGGGCCTCACACATTTGTAGAGGGATACTCATGTTTGCTTTCGACAATGTTTGGGTCGGTTAGCATATGGGTAGGTCCTGGCCATGTATACCTCTGGCGACGGCGAGTACCTGCGTGTGCCTTTTCCACGAGGTATCGCTATGCGGGGTGTGTCTAGCGCGTGCCTACTTCCGCGGAGCCACGGACACACTGCCATGCGGCATACGACCAGTGCGTGCCTTCTCCGGCTGGTGTATGACCACGCCGCACTGAGATGCGATGCAGGATGGAGGCCGAGGTGCACATCCTATGCGGGCAACCAAGGAGTGCGTGGGCCACTTGGTTAGTCCATGTCGCGTGATGACGCGAGGCAAAGTGTAGCCGAGGAGCACACTCTAGGTCATGTGGATGGTGTGCTCACTCCGCACCACATGGGGGCTATTGTATAGCCAGACGTTGTTCCCTCCTTCCTCGTTTGGTGGCTAGTATCTAGTCACATAGTGTTGTATAGTGCAATTTCTAAGATTGTGAACTTTCTTTATAATTATTGATGATTTTCTAGTGATTTTGAAAGTCGACACTTTATTATATTTGATTGTGATGGTTTAGCCATACCTTGTGATATTATTTGCTCGTAGCCCTCGTGATTACATTTGATTTAGTGTTGAAATTGTGCACATTTATTTCCTTATTATTGAAATTGAATTTTTGTTTTCTTTTAATTATGACTTTGGTGGCTAAACTAATTTATCCTTATTATTTTCGAGGTCGGCTATGTGTTGTATTGTGATTCCTCTCCAAGGACGTATGAGGCGAACTTGGTGAGTGTATACGAGGAAGTAGACGTAGGGAACCTTGAGGATGGGGGTATGTGAGGCTATTTTATAGCTAGGACCCACTACCCACCTATGTGTGATGACTATCTCTTGGAGGCTAACCACCTTATACAACAAGAGATGGGTCATAGTGGTCTTGTTTGGATGGCCTCGCCATGTGTGTGTGGCCTAACACCATCAAGCCACTGAGTGTGTGAGGTATGGATTATGTGAGATGGATATTGGCTCTTGGCTCATGGATTATGTATCATGGATTCGTATGCTGCTTTCCAGTGTCCAGAGGGACCCTTGTGTAGCCTTGTGATGTGCCTTTCCCAGTGATGTGACTGTGTATGTATGTGTAGAAGAATATTCTTATATTGAGCCTATTGATGTGAAAGAGGAATAACCATGTTCTAAATGTGGGTATATTGTGACTCTGTGGTATAAAATAGATTGAATATTATTGAGAATCGTAAATTGTGACTTAAAATATGTTACTGAATCATGTTATGGTGTGTATTTTTGTTAATTTCAAGTAATCATTGATGTGTTTTCTTTCTATGATATTTTGAAGATACTTGTTGTGTAAATGAAAAATTGAGTTGATAAGAGTACTTGCTTTGTTATTAGTGCCGAAACCAAGTATGTTATTTTAAGAGATGTAAGGAATTATAAATAAAAGTAGTTAAGAAGATATTGTTTTCAAATGTGAAGCCGAATAGTGATTCTAATTCCAATGATTCAGAAAGAGGGTGTACATCAATTATAGATTAGAGGAATTTTGGTACTAATGTGGTTATGATTCCATTTTGAGCCATGTGACTTCCAGGAGTAAGTCGAGTTTTAGGGGGGGAGGATGTAGTACCCCTCCATTCTCACCTGAGATGCGCAGGTAGTCTGGCTAAGGAGTCGGAAGAGAAAGATAGGACAAGGGCTTCTAATGGTATTTTATATGTGGAGATTGAATTAATTAAATAAGAGTAATATTATTTATTAAAATATTAGATTAAATTGTATTTAAATTTTTAAATGTTTTATTTATGTTTTTTTTTAAAGTCATGAGTTTATTAAATGATAATTAAAATATTAAATAGTGTTTAATATTTTAATCAATTATTTTATTGAGGATAATTGTTTAGAATAAATTATTTAAATTAATTAGATAATGTGCTTTACAAGTGAAGTTGTAAAAATAGAAATTAAAACAAAAAGTACTGTGGAATAGAAAAATAAATAAATAAAAGAATGAAAAAGATAAAAGAGTGAATGTGATTTGATATTTAATGGAAAAGCTCGCTTTTTTAAAAAAAAAATTAGAATTTCTTTTATTCAGGATTTTTTTTTGGTGAGCTTTTGCATGGGAATGGAATATCTTTTATTTTGAATTGAAATTTTTGTAAGGGGGAGGGAGAGAGAGATTTTTATGGAGACAGGAGCTGCACAAGTGAATAGGGAGTATTCTGGAGAAGAGTTTTCGAAGCAGGAATGAGGAGCTCTTCGGAGAGGCCATCAGAATCAACGGCAGCATCAGATTTTCAAATAAGCGCAGGACTCCAGGTTTTATCTATTTCTTCTTTCGTCTTCTGATTTTAAAATAAAACAGAAAAATAGTTAGATTATTTGGGGAAAGAAAAATGAAACCTTAGAAAAGAGAAATTACTGAAAAGTGAAAATTACTGTAGAAATTAAACAAAGATTGTCTGTAAAATTTTTCCCTATGAATATTCTTTCGATTTGATTTTTGGGAAAATAATGTTGTGTTCTGAAAATAAACTTTCTTAAATTGATTTTATGACGGCAATTTATTCTGGTGATTATGAAAGATATATCCTCTGTATATATATTTATAACAAACTATTTTTACTCTGTTATTCTCCTATCCTCTGTACCTATAACTCGATATTTGTTCATCTGAAATGTGTATATATATATATATATATATATATACAAATTTCGTGTATATATATATATATATAAATAAGTTATTTTCGTGTTTGATATATAATAAAAATTTTTAATTGAAGTCGAATTTTAATTGGCCGTAATGGCCGTCGGAATCCGTACCTGTTAGACGGAAGTTTTTGTTGTTTTAAAAGAAAATATTAATTAAATAAAATTTTAAACGAAGTCTTTTTTTTTGTGTTTGTGTTAATTTTATTTTATTAGGGTTGGGAGGTCGGCATTGGCCGAACCCCCCCTCCACCGTAACCCCTGCTGCGGCCATTTGACTGCCGCACAGCAGTCAAGGAGACTGCTGTGCGCGGCAGCCTTGGCTGCCGTGCACAGCAGTCCCCAGGACTGCTGTGCGCAGTCCCTGCAGGGACTGCCGTGGGCAGTCCTTGCAAGGACTGCTACGGCAGGCTTTAGTTTACTTTTAATTTTATTTAATTTAATTCAAATTTAATTTAGTTTTAATTTAATTTATTATATATATATATTAATTCAACATTATTTGGGGATATAAATTTTATTTCATGTTATTAAACATTATAATAATAATTTATTGGATATAAAATAATAATAATAATAATAATTATAATTATAATTATTGTATTTTATATTATTTAATTTTTAAAATGTAAATTAGAATTACTTGATTTAAAATTATATTTATTACATTGTTAAAATGTAATGTAGGTATTTTGTTAAAAATGCTGAATAATATTTATATATAGGTGTTTGTAGTTTGGAGAACATTATTTTATTATATGTTTGGTTGAACAAATATTTTTAAAATATATATATATATATAAGTCTTAATTCATTGGGCGATTTATATCGATACATTTGTAATTGATTTTATTATTATGGGTAAATGATACTCTTGATTTAATTACTTAGTTTATATGATATTCAATAGTTATGTTTAGAGATACTGTAAATGTATTGATTTCTTTTGGAAACTAAACTTAATTCTGGGTTGACAGCATATTACCTTTATCCTTCAATGTTCTATAGATTGACTATGGACATTTTATTGTAATAGTGGACGAAATTGGAAATTAAACATGGAATTGGGTTATGCATTTAAGGGAATTAGTTAAAGCGAATGAATTAGATTATCTGTAATAGTTAATACTTGTCCTTTGTAATCATTTAATAAATTGATTTGATATTCATTTAATAGTGTGGGTTTTGACATATCCTTCTATATTTAATTTTATGCTGGCTGACTAATGACATTGTCCATTGAGTATTATTCAGTGAATGTTTTTTTTAAAAAAGTTAGGGGTAGATGTCCTATTGAATGTTATAAATGAGATAAATAGCAAGAGTGGTGAAATTAATGTCTCCCCTAGGTGTTTTGTGACTTTGTATTTGTTTTGATTTGAGTTTTAGAAATAGTGATATAATGATCGCGGATGAATGAAATGATTTGATTATTGTTCTGTGTGGAAGAGGTTTTGTTCTTCAGAATATCCCTATTCGTGAACTAAGGGTTGCTTGGATGGATTACTATATTTGTGACTGGGGATTGCATTTATTTGGAAGGTTTGTGAATGACCCTCAAAATGTTTTATCGTGAGCTATCTAGCTAAAAGGGAATGTTGTTATGCCTTGTGACCTTCCTTGTGCAAGTATGAATAAATATTTGAGTAGGCTATTTTTATTTTATTTTTACAAGGATATGCTTCTCTAGTTCATCAGTCTTCGGCTTCACCTAAGTGGGTGGCAGCCGCCTAAGAAACTGTCTGGGGTGATGGACCCTAGAAAGGGTTGCATACCCACTCTTCTAGTATGTGATTTTGTATGGGTCACATAATGCTTATGAATAGAGGTTTGAGTTTAGCGTGTATTTGTGGTGTGTGTTACTTTTGTGTTGGGGTAGATTCCTCCTTGAATGTCTTATGAGTGAACCCTTGGTTGGTCAGTCAATGAGTTGGAGCAGCTCAAGTTGTCGAACTACGGTGCCTCTGCGAATTATATACGTAGGCAAGGCCATCGAGTGATGAGCTCCCGAGGCATTAGGTCGGGCCCCTAGGACTGTTCTTTTGAGTCTTGTTCGAGTCTTGTCATTTATTTTTGATAACGTAAAAACTACCATTAAATTATATAGCTTCTCTTAGTGATCATGTGCTAACTATCTTTGATCTAATGTGTGAGTCAAGTCATGTAGATCTTGCAGGTATAGGCATTGGGGAGCAAGGCCTTGTCGATAAAATAGAATGTAAGAGGTATGTTAAGCTGACTTCAGTAAGTAGACTCTATTGCCAAAGTTAATCTTTTCGTGTAGCTTGTGTGATCATTAAGTATAGCTATAAGTAGTGAATAGTGTTGTTGCTATCTTTGTTCGTAGTTAGTTGTTTGTGAAGTAACCTCGCGTGCCCCAGAGAACTAAGTGTACTAGTGTAATGTGATGTGTTATGTGTTTATGGTTAGTGTTCTTGTATGTTCAATTGTAATGTTTAAAAAAAAAAAATTATTTGCTTTGTCTGTTCTGGGTTGCATGATCTACGCTATAATTTAAAATTATTGAATGTCGTGCATTAGTAATGTATAAAAAATAAAGAAAAATCTAGAGACAACATTTATGTCTAGATTCTTCACCACTCAAACACCGAATCAACTAGATAGTTATATAAGTTTGTGGAGTTGAATGTTCAAATGAAATGAAAGATTCATGTGAACTTAAGAATTCTGTGGAACATAAATAAATTTAAATGCAAAATTAGAACATAGACTAGGTTTTGTACAAATTTTTGCAGACACACACACACATATATATATATTTAATCTAGCTCATGTATATAAGTGGAATTGAACAAATATTTAAATTCAAAGATTTGAAAGTGAAAGTTTAACAATTCCATTTCAAACATAAAAATACAATCAAGGAATCTAGAGAGATGATATAAAGGAATTTCTAGAGATTCTTGAGTGAACTTAAAAGAATGAACCATGTCCAACATGTAAAAATGCAATTGGAAATTTAGATGATTTAAAGGAATTTAGGAAAAATATAAATGAAAACATTTTTAAAGTCACTAGGTTTTGCATCAAGCATATATATGATCTAACATACATGTCACATTCTAAAAAAAAAAACCATTCTAAATCATGTCACATGTCCAATCAATACAAATATATTTTATAGATTTGGAGTCATAAATGTGTACATATATCCAAAATACAACTTAAAGCTCCTGGTACATAAAATCTGGATCCTCTCTATGTTTAATTATCTCTAAAATCTTTTCATGATCTCCAATAGGCAACCTCCACTTTTGTTTGGCATGTCCTCTTTTAGGTAAAGTTTCTAAATTTATTTTTGTTGCCAAAACTAAGTGACTATAATGTAGAACCTTTTTTCCTAGCCTATAATCAACAAATATAATACCATTTTTATCTATCTTTATTTGTTGATAATATGTGCCTTCAATAACAACTGATCAAATGGGATACTCTTGTCCATCACCATCTGTCATCGATTTCACCAATTTGATTTTTGGTTGCGTACATATTAGTAGATAGTAATCTACACCTTCCGCATTTTCAGGATCTGCAACTACAACAAAAATATCTCCTTTACACACACCACATATATACATATTTAAGTAAATTATACATTTAAAAGTTGTAAAAATTTATATTTTATATTTGAAACTTACTTAAACATAGAATATATATATAATTTATTTAAATCTTGATTTAGCTAAATTTATCAATTGAACCATACCTATAACAACTAAATCAGATACACATTCATAATCAGCTGAATATAGTGGATCGTAGACATCGACATTGTCATCTTCAACAAAAGGAGGCATTGATATTAATTGTTTCATTTCCCATTGTGAAACATACCCATCTCTAATATTCTCACATTGATCAATATTTTCATTGTCCTCAATGCAATCAATACAAAAAAATGATTTTTCTCTCACATTAATTGCATAAGGCCTACTACTCCCTGTTGTCATGATTTGATGCAGATTTCTAATACCGGGAATTGCTTGATAATTATAAGGATTTGATCGATCAATATTTGTTTAAATTCAAACTTGAAAATTCAATTAGAAATCATGTATGTACTTTAACTTTGAAATTCAAATTTTTAACAAATTTTGACTAGACATGTACCTGTAACTTCCCAAAAATATCGTGTGTTGTATGTTGAGTCGCGAGCAGAAAAATGACTTTTGCACCATTCAACAATTTCATTTGCATTTTGTATGTCATTACCTACAAGTTACACACAAGTTGGCACAATTTGTCACCTATTACTTTCAACGAACTTAAAAGAATTTAATTTAGTTTTTAAATATATATATCTAATCTTTTAAAAAATATCAAGCTAAATTGGATATATATATATATAGGTATATATATATATACATATATATATATATATGTATATATATATATATATGTATATATATATATATATGTATATATATATATATATATATGGTGAAAACTTTACATACCAACAAGTTCATGTTGAAAAAGTGCACGCTTCACACATGCTCTTGATCCATTGTGCTCTCCTTTTCCATGTCCACTCATAAAAATTCCACAAAAAATTGGTGTTGCATCTAGCATGTTGACTACTTAACCAAACAAAGGCTTTTGTAGACTTAAATTGTCCTATGAAGTTACAAATAATTAAACACTTGAAAACCAAATTAGCTTCAAAAAAGTAATTATATATATAGATTTAAGCAGTCAAACAATTTAAGTCTCAAAGTTAAAAGTAAATATAAATTAAATAAAAATAATTTAAAAAATAATGTACTTACCAACACATCCATCAGACCATATCCAATGTTGTTCTTGATTTATGACACGTCATCTTAGGTCTTCAAAAAACATTTTGAAACAATGAGCTACATAGCTTATATCATGATTCGTATCATCATTGATATAAAAGTGAACCTCTTTGATGATAATTCTATCATCTTTGTTACTTTGTATTCCATCGACCTCTAACTCTGCATGCCTGTAGCAAACTTACACAAAGATTGCAACTTGCTCTGAATGATAATATTGACTTTGGATCTTAGTTTGAGGACTACATTTATAGTCCTCAGAGAAATATACAATAGAGAGAATACAACCTAGTGGAAAACAATTCTTTGAATAACGAAATTTCTTAGCTTGCCATCTTGCACCATGACAATGTTGGATATGTGGATATATGATATTGCGAAATTTACTCATGAATTCATTGTAAGGAAATCCATTCTCTTTGAGAACAATTTTTTTGGCCTCAACTCCTGACTTCGTGGTGTAGGAGCACCTAGGCTAAACTCCAGTTTGGTTTGTTCAAATTTTGGCTTGTACTTGACCTTAGCCAAGTCAGGGTCTTAGTGTGTTTGTTGTGGACCTTAGAAGGTCTTGGTTGAGTGTGGTGAGTTAATCATTAGGATTAATGTCTTCTTAGTTATCAATGTTGTTAAATGTTGTTTTATTTAGCTTTGGACAACATATGTTAGAATATAAAGCATTAAATGTGTTAAAACCACATCCTCATTGTTTGAAGATGCCAAGAGGCAGTTAAGATGTTGGTTGCTCGAGATCAAGGTGTTAGAGGTCCTAAGCTTTAGGATCATGACACAATTATGGAAGTTGCAAAGTTGTTGTAAAATTGCATGGAAACATTGTTAGGTTGCATGCAACTTAGTTAGATTGGATTCCCTTGAAATCAGGGATGTGGAGTCGAGCAACTGCCCTTGAAACATGGTAAAGGCATCCCAAATAGTTGTGATGGCTCATAGAGAGCAGTGAGAGACATTGTAATCAATTTTTGGCTTTGTGTGAATAAGAGAAATTCTGTATTTTCTATGTTACCCGTGTGTTTTTGAGAAACAGTGTTACCAAGGGCTTTGTGTATACTGATTTCACACTGTGTTTGTGTTCATTGGATAGTATAGTGTAACTTTCATCTTGTATACAGGTTGCATAGTGTAGATTTGCTGTTTCTTATCCTTAGATTAGAGTGTAGGGTGTTAGTTTTCTTTGTTTTGAGCAGTGAGATTTAAAATGGCTCCCCCATAAACTCTGTCCACGGGATCTTCCTGAGACTAGCAGGATATGGAAGGGGAGCCACACATTTGTAAATATTTAGCAGTAGGGAGTGTGGGGAATGGAGCTAAGATTATAAAACTCAAACCCTAGGCGAGCTAAGACTGCTCGGTTAGGAGTTTGAGAGAGGAAAAGTGAGGAACTTAGGCAAGGGAAGAGACCACTGTATGGAATACGTATGGCTTTAGGTAGGGTTAGACAAGATCTTCACATGACAAAAGAGTTGAAGCTTCAATCAATCCTTTGGAAGGAGATTTGAATCAAAAACCAGTGAAACCCTAAGTATTAGGCCAATTAGCCCTAATAGTCCTTGTTTGTAGGAATCCACCGTACGAATGAAACAGAGGCCTGACACCTTGTGAAAGATTTAAAGGACTGAAAAGGGTATTTGAAATTTCCTTTTAATTGCTAGGTTGTTTGTCAAGTTTAAGAACAAAAGGCAGAAAACTGACTGGTAAGGGCTAGTAGAAATTAGGCCTCTTCAAGGCAAGATCTTGAGATCGGGTAAATTGAAAGCTAAAGAACCTTCAAGATGCATTCAATTGAATGTGAAATGCAAGGAAACAGAGTTTCTATCTCCCCTGCAAAGAGTTCAAGTTAGATAATGAAGTTGACACTTAGATCCTTCTAAGTGTTGGAAGAAGATTGGAAGTTCAAAGGGTGTTGAATCCTCCAAGGTGAAGCACAAGGAGAGTGACTCTTGTAGCAGAGTTAGAGAAAGGCTTAGTTAATGATCTAAGTCAAATTAGAACCTCGAAGCCATCAGGTTCTTGGGTGGAGACTGAGGAAAGTCTTCTAGTTGGTTAGTGCAAGCAAATCTTGGAGCATCATACACCACTTCGTTAAGCATGTCTCATATTCAAATCTCTTCCAAGTAACTTGCATTTCATTATTGTCAACATGTAAAAGATTATTCAAATCTCCACAATCATTACATACATTTTTTATACACTGAACATTGAATTCATCCAAATTTTCTGATTTTTCACATAGAATAGACTTCACAAATTGTGTTGTGCTTCCAGGGATGGCTAAATTTTGATCAATTGTTTCCATAACTTTTCTATATGATTGTAGGTGTAGATCAAATTCAACATGATTTCAAAAACAACAAGTTTCACATACTTTATTTATACGTACAAATGATGGTCGTAGTGTTTCAAACATCCTTTGACAAATCTTCACATTTGAAAATTCCTATTTAAATGCTTCAAAAAGTTCACTTTGTGTTGTATTTATAAAATGTTTTGGATGATAAATTTTTGTACCATCATCACCTATTATTTGTATATTATCCCTTCTATTGGAAGAAACTCGAGAGTGGGTGGTCCAATATTCAACTACCTGTTTCTTTACATCTTCTGAAATTCTATCTTTTCGAGGAACCCTACAAATATTTACCCAATTTTTCTCAAATTTTCCATCTATTTCATCTCTCTTTTCAATATATCTTTGAACAGTTCTCCTAGAAACATTTAGTAATTCAGAAATTGCTTGAACTTGTCTTCTATGTGATAATTTCTTACTAGAAATTACAGTTATCAATGCTTTATGTGCATCACATAAATCACTAGATCGACTCTTCTTTTCAATACATTCTAATGCTTCTTGCAGTTTTTCAACAATTGTTTGTTTTAAATCTGATGAATTTTTCCTATTATCAACCCCTAACAACTCCAAGATAGGGGTAATTTATTTTCGTCTAAATAACTTTGCAATTAACTGTGCTCTTCCAATTAGAGATTTCTCTTCAAAAAATTCATCCCATATTTTTTTAGAGTGTAATTTTAATGTGCTTTCAAATAACATATCTTTAGATGAAATATTATTGAAAAGAGAATCTTCATCCATCTCCATGAAATTTTCCATACCATAGTCCAAAAAAATTATATTAGTACTAGGTTCAGTTTGTTCTTGTACCTGTACATCACCTTGATCATCAATATTTTCCATGGGTTGTTGTTCAGTAGATGTTCATTCGCTTTTCTCTTTCTTTTTCTTACTCGTGTTCAATCATACTTCCTCGATCTAGCCCTTGGATTTTCCATCACAAATTACACTCAAATTTGAATTCGTGCCTACATACAAATTCGTACACACATGAGCTTTCCATGAAACCTGTACATGTAATATAGCATAAATATTTTAAAAATCTTGTAACTAGATGCAAAACATAAACATAAAATATTTAAACAAAAGTCTTTAATAAACATAAACATCCAAAACATAAACTATTTTTAATTGAATAATACATACATGTGTATAAAATTCTATATAATTCTCAAATAAATAAATAAAAAATAAACTTCTTGATAATGATATCTTTGATGTTTTTTATATAAATTTACTAATTTCATAAGTATGCTAATTTTATGTATATATATTGGAAATAAAAGTAAAAGCAAAGATAAATTTAATAAAACATAGGTATTTAAGGAGGACATGTAAGAACAAGAATGGAAGAACATAGAATTGGTGATCAATAATAATGAAATCTAAGAATTTAAATAGTGAAAAAACAAATGCATTTATATTCAAACAATTTTTAAATAAATAAAATAATTATTCAATAAATAATGTAAATAAAATAAAATAATCTTCTTTCTATATAATTCTTTATAAATATATTTCTACAAATATTTCTTTGATGTTAATATTTTAATAAAAAAAAATAGTGAAAACAAACTTCAAATGCATTTTTCATAAAAACATAATCAATTAAATAAGTTGAAGGTCAATACATACCTTAAAAATATCTCTCCTCTTGTCCAAATGCCTTTTCTTTTGTCGAAATAAGTCTTGTAAATTTATGAAATTATAAACCTTCTAAAATGTTGAAATAAACCTTCTTTAATCGAAAATAGTCGAATATTTTGAAATATTTGTTATTTTTGAATTTTTTTAATTTGAGAAATTAGAAAGAATTTTTTTTATTTTTTATTTTTTTTATTTTAGTCAATTTCGGTCGAGTTGTTATCGGTCGATAAATTTTCGGCCGATTTATTTTCAGCCTATCCAGTACCGACTGAGAGGGTTTTGGCCGAAACCTTCTCAACTGAAACACTGTCGGCCGAAAATGCCTAGTTGGCATCCTACATGGCAGCCAACTCATCATTTCTCAGAATTTTCTCAAATATTCATCTTTGACAAAGTATTTGTCTAGTCAGATTGATCTTTTTGCAAAAAATAAAAATACCCTTTTGTAGAGCTCGAAGTGTAGAATCCAAATATATAATTTTTATAAGATTTTGATTAGTTTTAATATGTTTTATTTTTAAAATAATGCAAGTAGGTTTTAAAAATAAAAAAAGATTCTGATTAGATATTAAAAAAAGGATAGTTAAACTTATTAAAATGTTTTAAATCTTATATGGGGCATAAGAGGAGAGAGTCTACTTCAAAAGGGTATGTTTTGTTTTTTGAAAATAATTAAAAAAATTGAAATTAGTTTACGGTTTGTGAAAACTATCAAATTTTGACTTGTTTGACTTTAAAATGTTATTATGAGAAAAACATACATCAAAATGTGATTTTTTTTTTCCATGCACAAGATATTGAAATTACCTATTTGGAAAAAAAAAATAGAGAGAAATGAAGTTTTTTTCAATTTGTTTATTGATGGCCCGTGAAGTCACTCTTTTATGAAATTTTCAGCATTTCAAAATTTGTCCTTAAATTGATAAAAACATAATGAAAACAATTTTTTTAATTTTTTTTAAAATTATAAGAATAAACTACACCAAAAGTTCTACATTTCATTAGTTTACACCATTTTGAAATTCAAAACATAAAGACCACTTTTATGTGGTTGAAGTTTACAATTTTTTTTGATGTTGGTTGATTCCTTTATAAAGTGTGACACAGGTTTGTGCTTTAATCCAGAGATTCAAACAAAGAAGTGGTACAATTTTTAGTTTTCTACAAATTCAAAATGCATGGATGAAGTAAATATGGATATGCTTTATCTTGATGCATTTTACATTTTGCTTAGGAGTATGTATTTTTACATGTGTGAGATGCATTATTTATGATAATGGAAAATAAGAATCTCTAAGTCAAGGATGGAACCAAATATGTTGTTAAGGATGTTGACAATACAAGGGCAGACAACTGAGAGGGGGGGTGAATCAGTTGTCACCAAAATTCAAAAATTATTCAACTTATTAACCTTATTCTTTGATCTGATTATTAACCATGAAAACATAAATCATCAACACATCAAAAACACACATAACACCAATATTTTTTATGTGGAAACCCTGTTAGGGGAAAAACCATGGTGGAGGTCAATCCACAAGATTATACTCTACTTAAAGTATAATGAAAAAGTAATATGGGTAATGCACATGCATTCAAGCACACTGCCTAGAGCTCACAACTCAATTACAAAGGAAGACACACTATCTTACAAAGAGATTCAAATTAAGCCACCCATATTTTCAACTAAGAAAATAGCATCTGCTAATGCCTGATTACATTTCTAATTAAGAACATGAACATTTCTTCACAATTATTCACACTTTTCTCTTCCTTTGAATGATTTAGAACATTATTAGCGCACACACATAAAAGAACACCTTTTTCACCACTAAATTTGAATAAAAAATCACTCTTATATATCCACAACATGAAATTTCATTGCTACAAGTCGGCCACAAATAAATAATAAAATGAATATAAACTGTCAGCCCAAAACATTAAAGATTATCAACAAGATTCAACCAAGGTTGGCCACAAACTAGTGAGGACCCAAATCAACATCTCCAACATGAGGACACTTCAATTAATTTCTCCTCGAAGATCCACAACATGCTACAAACACTATGTCAGCTAAGAACAAGAAAAACATGAACACGCAAGAGAAAATCGCCAACCATGATCACAATTATCAATGCGGACGTGCAACAAAGATAGAGAATGGTCTAGAAACATCCACAAGCATCACAAACCACAAGAGAAGCATCCCCAACAATTGAACTAACTGAAATAGCATCATCTTCAATCAGGAACACCAACTGAAGAAAGAAAAAAACTATTTGAATGGAAATCTTCATAACTCAATCAAATCTTCATGCGGATCTCTGAAACTCATCGTGGATAAACTAGATACACTAAAAAACAAACCGTTTATTCCACAACCTCTGATCAATAATGTACATAAATAACCACCATAGCAAACTTCACTTCACCATTGACAACCTGTAACTCATTTATTACAATTTTCTCAATATCCTCGACATTTACAACTTCAAATACATTTATGCTAATAGTGTTGACATCAATGAAAACCACATATCATCAACACAACCACAACATCCAACAATATCCCCCTTTGGCATTGATGGCAACACATGATGTGAAAAACACCATTAACGCAACTAACTCCTACTTAGGTTTTGACTCATCTTCTCCTCAACACTTTCACATAATCTTTCTCCCCATAAGGCTCTTCTCCTCAAATAATCACTAGTTTTTCACATAAATCTTCTCCCCCTTTGAAATCAATGACAAGTTTCTCTATGCTCTGAACCATATATCTAAATTTTTGAACATCTGACTACTCCCCTTAAGTAGCAACCACCACAACATCAATCCGAGACAAGATATGACTATGAAATGCATGGACTGATGCACACATTGCATTGCATCCTTAGTTTTGATTAGGAGGGGTAATCACCCCTAACTTCCCTCTGAAATACTCAAAAGTATCCTTAGGAAATGACTTGGTAAAGATGTCTACAATTTGCTCCTTAGTAATACTCCAATCTAATTTCCTTTTCACTTACTTTCTCCTCAAAAAGTGAAACTTGGTAGATATATGCTTTGTTTTTGAATTCAACACTAGATTCCTGGAAATGTTAATAGAACTTGAGTTATCACAAAATATAACAATAGACTCATCATATATAATTCTAATATCCTTGAACATCTATTTCATCCACAGGACTTGAGTACAATTATTAGTAGCAACAATGTATTCGGCCTCTGCAGTAGACAAGGAAATGGCATTTTGCTTCTTGCTTAACCATGAAATTAGCTTCTTACCCAAGAAAAATGCTCCACCACTAGTACTTTTTTGTCATTCACATCTCCTACTGAGTCAACATTAGTAAAGGCACTCAAAGTAAGATCATCATCTTTAGGATACCATAGGCCAAGATCAAAAGTTCCCTTCAAGTATCTAAAAATTCTCTTCACAGTAGTCACATGAGATTCTTTCAGATTAGCTTGAAATCTTGCAACAATACATACATCATTCATGATATCAGGCCTAGTTTGAGTTAAGTACAACAATCCACTAATCATTGATTTATATCTTGTCTGATTTACTTTCAAAGAATCATCTTATGTTGTCAACTTGAATCCGGTCACCATGGGTGTACCAATTGGATTTGAATCTTCCACACCAAACTTCTTCAACAATTCCTTCACATACTTGGACTAAGATATAAAAATCCCCTTATCTAACTGAGTAATTTGCAATCCCAAAAATAATTTCATCTTACCAATCATATACATCTCAAATTCATTCTGCATCTCATTAGCAAACTTCATGCACAAAGCATCATCTCCTCCAAAAATGATATCATCAACAAAGACTTCAACAATCAAATCTTTATCATTATTCTTGAAATACAGATTACTATCAACAATACCTTTGTTAAATCGAAGCTTCAACAAATACTTGTCTAATCTTGCATACCATGCTCTAGGGGCTTTCTTGAGTCCATACAATGCTTTCTTCAACTGACACACCATATCTTCTTAATCAGTCAACTGGAATCCATCAGGTTGCTCAACATACACTTCTTCCAATTCACCATTTAGAAAAGCTGATTTTACATCCATCTAATAAACTTTGTAGTTCTTGTGAGCAACATAGGCAAGAAATAATCTTACAACTTCAATTCTAGCAACAGGGGCAAAGGTCCCTTCAAAACCAATTCCTTCCATTTGTGAATATCCTTTACATACCAGTCTTTCTTTTTTTATAACCACTTCACCTTGCTCATTCAGTTTGTTTCTAAAGACCCATTTGGTTCCAATGGCATTCTTATCCTTAGGTCTAGGAACAAGAATCCATGTATAATTCTTTTCAATATGTTTTAACTCTTCTTTCATTGCTTCAATCCAATGCTCATCTTTACGTGATTCATTCACACTAGTAGGCCCAGTCTTTGAAATCAAGCAATACTCTTCTACAATCTTTCTCCTAGTCTAGACACCTTTTTTCTTATGACCTATAATCTGATCTTCTAAATGATTCAATCTTACATACCTCAAAGTCTTAGGATTTTCTTCAACTTCAAGCTCTTCTAATCTTTCTTCTGCTTTTCCACCAGTTTCTCCTTCTTTATTTTCTTGATTTACCGGATTGATTTGCACTTGATTTGTAGTTTGAACTTTCTTTCCTTTGTTTGTAATATTATCCTAATCATAAGAGTCATATCCACAAGTTTTGGATAGTGTACCAAAGTCTTCATCAACCTTAACATTTGCACTTTCAACCATTTTCTTTAATCTTTTATTGTAACATAGGTAGGCATTACTTTTAGTAGCATAACCCAGAAAGATACCTTCATCAATCCTAGCATCAAACTTTCCTGTCTTCATCTCTCTTAATATAACATCTGCTTCCAAATATCTTGAAGTATTTAACAGTAGGTTTTTGACCAGTCCATAGCTCAAAAGGGGTCTTACCGGTATCACCTTTGATTTATACATGGTTGAGTGGGTACACAACAATACTCATGGCTTCTCTCCAATAGATATGAGGGACATTTCTTTCCAACATCATAGTTCTAGCATCATCTTCAATTGTTTTGTTCTCCCTTTCCACAAATCCATTTTGTTGAGGGGTCCACGGTGCAAATAATTGTCTCTTTATTCCATGTTCTTCACAAAAAGTATTAAATTCACTGGAAGTGAATTCACCACCTCTATCTGATCTCAAAAATTTAATCTTCAAACCTATCTCTATCTCAACCATAGCTTTAAAGATCTTGAACTTTTCTAGTGCTTCAGATTTCTCCCTTAAGAAAGTAACCCATACAATTCTAGAATATTCATCAATGAGTAACATGAAATACATGTAACCTTGTAAACTTCTGACCTTAGAGAGACAACACAGATCAGTATGCACAAGCTCTAACAATTCATTTGAACAATGCATTTTACTCTGAAATGAAATCCTAGTTTTCTTTCCCAATTGACATTCCTTGCATATTGCATTGGTAGGTTTCACCAACTTCGATAGATCTTTCACAGCCTTGGTGGAACTTATCTTGACAATATTATCAAAGTTAACATGACACAACCTCCTATGACATAACCAACTTTCATCAACTTGAGCAATCAAACAAATTTTACTAGCAACACTCAAGTGAAAGATATTACCTTTTGTTTTTGTACCTGATGCAATTTCATTTCTGGAACTCAATATTCTGCACTTTCCATCCTTGAACTTAAGATTGTATCCCTTATCAACCATTTGACCAACACTCAAAATATTATGCTTCTAGCCTTCCACATACAAAACATCATTAGTATTATGCTTACCATAAAGAGAAATGCAACCTCTTCCATGGATCACACCAGCTGTATTGTCACCAAATCTCACAACACCACCATCATACTTTTCCAAGCTTACAAACTTACTTTTGTCTCCTGTCATATGATGTGAACATCCACTGTCAATTACCCATTCATATTTTTCTTCAACTCAAATAGCTAGGGCTTTCTCCACATTTGTACAACCAGTAGATTTCGTAGATACAAGATTAGTCTCCTTGATAGAAATAAATACCCATTCATCATCACTTCTATTTCCTTTATCAGATTCATCATCTGTCACACCTTCATAAGCACCATAGTAACACTTCTTCTAAAATCTAGGCTTGTTATGTCTTGGTTTAGCAACTATTTCCAGACACCTTGATGCAAAATGACCTATCTTATTGCAAGAAAAGAATTTATGAGGTTATTTTCCTTCATACTTACCTTTTTCCTCTTGGTACTCTTTTGACAATAAGTGCTTCCAGCTCTTCTAGCTCTCTTTCTTCCTCTTCAATCTGTCTGATTTCATCCTCATACT
Organism: Sequoia sempervirens; assembly: GCA_007258455.2. Classification (NCBI taxonomy): domain Eukaryota; kingdom Viridiplantae; phylum Streptophyta; class Pinopsida; order Cupressales; family Cupressaceae; genus Sequoia; species Sequoia sempervirens. The sequence goes on along the minus strand of VDFB02355230.1, from coordinate 1,414 downwards.
TGAATGTCTTTCTAGATGAACTCTCACTTGGATCATATCTCTGTCTATTTCTTCCAGAAGTAGTAACCTTAAATGTAGATTCAACCTTAGGAAGGGCATCACCAAATTTTCTCAACTCAAAAGCAATTAGCTTACCAACCAATGTATCTCTGGTAAATTTTTGTTACAGTTCAGAGCTCTTCAATAGCACTAGCTTTGACTTTGTAAGAATCAAGTAGGGATCTAAACACTTTAGCAACAATCTCAAATTCATCTATCTTTCCACTAGCACATCTAATACCACACACAAGTTCATTCACTCTTTGCATGAAAGTATTAATGTTCTCATCATCACCCATTCTCAACCTTTCATATTTCCCTTTCAAACTTTGTAACTTAGCAATATTCACATTACCATCACCTTCACACAAGGTTTCCAACTTTTTCCAGATCTCATAAGCAGTCTTCAAATCCATAACATTTGTCATCTCAGAATCAGTCAAAGCACTCAACAAAGCTTCCTTAGCCCAGATATTATACTCAACATCTCTGATCTCAGTAGAAGTAGTAGGACCATTATGTGGAATAATATACATATTACTTGTAATTCTCCAATAGGGCTCACCAATGCATCTCATATGGTTCTCCATTCGAGTCTTCCACAAAGAATAATTTGTTCCTGTTATCAATAGATTTGCACCCTGCTGAATGCAAGTTTCAACAACCTACTGAAACATGGAAACCTCCTTTAGATGTGGGTGATCTGAGTGAAGAAGGAATTTCCAGAGTGATCTGGTTCTCCGAATGATAAATCCTATTCTAAATAACCTCTAGGGAAAAGGATAGAAAGATGGACTGAAAACAAAACTTGAATCTAACTAGTATTTCACTTAAAGTTATGAAATTCAAACATTGACACTCACAACAACTTTTCTATCACAATGAATCTCACAATCCCACTAGCACATACTTCCATCAGTATTTTGCATGAAGATTCCTAAATGAAATACAACAGGCAACCTGAAACTATGCAATTATGAAACATAACTTACAACAGCAAGACATAAAAGGATTCTGATTTGAACCACAAAGACATCAAATTGCTATTATAAAACTGAGACAAAAATGAGAAGGAGAATACTGCTGCTTTATTAAAATTGAAAGAGTGAATAATTATGAACTGAGTACAAAAGGGTTCACAAGCTCAAAAATGTGTATGAGCAGGAACTCAAATCTAAACTGAGAAGGAGAGGTAAAAAGACTAAGTCTTTTCAAAGACATCACTCTCAAGAAACCCTAATCTGAGCTCACAAAGAAGCTCAAGGAAAAAAGCTTCAAACTGTCTCAAAAAACTACATAAAAATAGAAAAAAGTATATTGCTTTTATGATCAAACTGTTAAGCCTCTAAAAATAGGCTGAATCTGCTTTAAAAGC